>LPNX010099094.1:1423-41488 GCA_001517045.1 Pseudotsuga menziesii
AATCTCTCGGGATCTCAATTGTGTACTCCCTCTATCTGAGGAATATATCATCTATTTTTTTCCACACTTCTAATCTCAAGAAGTGATGCCTCCTCTTGAACTAAGAGGCCAACTCCCTTTTGCACAACATTTATCTTCGATTTTCCCACAATGGAACAAATCATCAATCATATAGCATCAAGATCAAATCAAAAACCTTGTAGAAAAGGCTAGAATCTGCATCACTCTTGGTGAAATTCAAGCATACTACACCCTCTGCATCTGGACACTCTACACTCTTTGCATTTGAGTATGTTGTATTGAAGTAACATGGTTCCTCCTATACTTGTTGATATTTATGCATTCATATGTGTAATCTCCACCAAGTGGGTTTACTAAGGCAAGCCACATATTCTCTTCAGAATAATGAATATTATCCATGAATCCCTTTGAGTCTGCAAATCGGATGTCCTTCATGCATCATCTCTGATGTTGATCAAAACTACATGTTTGATCTTGTAGATCCTCTTGGAAGTCACCATTTTCTTCCCTTCAAGTCTCGGGACTATCTCCCACACCTCATTCTTCATGATGGACTGACATTATTCCATCATGATATACTTCCAAACCTGTTGTCCTGCTACCTCCTCATCATTAGAAGGTTTGGACTCAATGATGTGACTCATTAATGCTATAAAACATGAGATCCTCAAAGGTATTTTGTTCTCTCTTTGAAAGTATCACTACAAGGTGTCACAAATTCATTATGTACTTTTCTTGATTACTGCATCATATATAGGTAAATCTATTGGTTTTGTTGGATTTGCTACCTCATTCTAATACAAGGACGAGAGATTGGAGTTTCTTGATTGAGCCAATCTCCCCACACCACATACTCATGATAATGAGAGATTGTTCGTTCTTGGCTTCACTTATGTGAATTGCTTCCTCAGTAGTACCGTCCCCCAAATATTTGGTGACAACACTTGATCTAAGAATAACTATTGTACTAGATGAATCTTCTTGTAAGAATATGGGTATACTTTCACAGTATTCATAATGAACTTATTATACAACACATGATTTCATATATGTTAACCAATACTAATTTAAATAGTTATGTTATTCATCAGTAAAACAACAATTCAAATCAAGAAAATAAAAATAAAAAAATTATTACAGAAATTTTAAAATACTTATTTTTGCTTGCTTGTTTGGCTCCCTCTTGATTTCTACCTCCTTACCTAAATCATTGGAGTTTCTGGGAGGGGCATCTACTTCATCGTCTGATCTAGAAACCTTGAACTTATTCTTTGTTAATCTAGGAAGTTGTTGAAGTATTCATCATGAAGTATATTACTAATGATATTCACTTAGTACAAGACATCATCTAAAGATGATATTTCCATTGGTGTACTTGTATTCTGAGTGAACTAGAAGAAATACTCCATTCGAAGATCATCTGCAATTTCCTCAAGCTTATATTTTTTTTCCTTCTTTGATGGAGGCTCATTAAAAAAATTCGTTGATTCATGCTTCCCTTCCTTCCTTTTCTATTGAGTGCATTGGTAAGAAAAGTGACTGAATTTCTAACAATTGTAACAATTTATCTTTTTTTTATACTAGGGGAATCGAAAACTGAGGACTGTGTTGGTATTCCCGTGACATAGGGTCCAAGGATCTATTCTTGAAACCACTATACCCCTATGTACCCCACAACAACCCACAAGCATGGGACATGGGTAAGCCCAGGTGTGATTTGAACTCATGACCTCCTTTACAACATATGACTTCATATCAAGTGAATCGCCAATGAGCCACACCCCTGTAGTAACAATTTATCTTTGAAAGATCTGTCTTCCTTTTATTTTCTTCTTCTTGGTGTTTCTATGATCTATTCTTTGATAGTACTATGGCCTATTCTTGAACAGAATCATCCCATAATCAATCAAACTTGGGTAACACCTCTCTTCCACAAACACTCTGAATAAAGGATTCCAATGAAGAAGGAAGTTCATTTAGATTTACCATAACAAGTTTTGCATCCTCAATAAGGTCTCCAATGGATTTAAGTTGATCTCTCAATTGGGAAACCTTCATAAAGTAAGTATCCATTGAATCTGAGTTGGTCATCTTGATGGAACAAAGTTGAATTCTCAAGGCTAGTCTTTTGTTGGTTGTTTTGATTTCGAACAATCCTACTAAGGCATCATGCATTATTTAGTAGTATTTAACTCATATATATGAGGAACCAAGTGGTGTTTTACGAAATTTAGCAAGGTCCTATTTTCCCTTGCTTCATTCTTCTTATATTTGGATTTATCTCCATCACCTTCTAGTTATGAGATATCCTTATTTACAAATCCTCGATTTCATTTTCTTCCAAGACAAAGGGTATTCTAGTCTTCCAAGATCTAAAATTTGAAGCACCATCCAATTTATCTTATACTCTGAGACTGGAAACCATTTTGGAAAAATCTGAAGATCTTGACCTAGAAACCCTAGTAGGATTAGGTCAAAATTGAATTTTGGAAAAGATGAAAACTGACTCCACAGATAAATGTGCCCTCCTAGGGTAAGCTCCAAGAAGCTAAAATTGAACTCGATCTGTGGTCAGAAAGGCTAAAAAATGGAATCCCTATTTCTTGATCTCTGTAGATATTAATTCAAAAATAAAAGTCCATGAAATTGAGATGTGCTTCCACATATAAGATAAACCTCCTAGGGAAAGTTCCATTGTGCTATTTCCAAGTCCAAATTATAGAGAGAGGAGTCCAAACTTGGAATCCCTAGTTTCTAGATTAGGGAAGCAACAGTCTCTAGAAATGGCATCTATTTAGAACTATTATGATATTATGTTAATGTCTTAGCTTAGAAATATAATTTTAATCTCTTTCAAATTTATTTCATTATTCACTTCATCCCACAATTATAACATTATTCATATGTAGTACAAATAAAATCAAGGATTACTCAAAGATAACCATGCACAAGAGACACAAAGATTTATCCTGGGAAACCCAAATGGGAGAAAACACAACAAACATCTCTTAGAAGAAATCAATCTAAATTCAAGTAAAACACCAAACATTAAGATTAATTCATAGCACAAGAGTGTGCCTTCTTCTTAAGAAACCCTAGTGAACCTTGAGAGAAATAGCGATAATCAGATAACCCCAAAAATTGCTTCTAATGATTCACTTGTTCTTTTTGAGAAATAATCACCAATTGAGAGAGATGAGATTTCTTAAATGTGTCAAATGAATTGTGAGAACACTTATATTTATATTCTTTAGTTGACTTGATTTTCACTCTTGAGGGAAACTTGTACTTTTGTCTTCTAGCTCCAACTTCCCCCTTTTCACAGGGGTATTTTTCTCTTTCTTGTCTTCCTCTTTCTTTGGAACTTATTCAATGGATTGTCTAGACTTCTTTGGATATTTACTCATCATAGAAAATTTATCCTTGTTGATATCTCCTTACATGCGGTCACATTCTTTACTAGATCTCTAATGTTGATTTGAAAATACTCTAAGAAGTCCCAATCACTTCTTAGAGCCAATTGTCAAGTTCAACATTAGTTTAGACTTATCTAATATACAAGGAGGTAAGAACTCTTTGTAACATAGATAAGTCATTTCACTCTTTAAGAATAGATCACTCTCGTTACGGAGCAATCCCACATAGAGAGTACACGATGTGACCTCTATCCTACTACCACTCCAGTCAACACATGATTGGATGAGGCTAAGCATATGAGCCATAAGACACACAATCAAGACATAAATTCAATAGCTAATATGGGAATTATCTCCTTGGGTTGAAAACCCCTATAAGAGAATGATCTGTAAAATGTTTTCTCGATGTTGGAACCATGGAGAACATCAACACAACCATCACCGATTAAAATATTTTAATTCTTAAAGTAAGATCATTAATTACTTGGTGCACCTCACGCCTACAATCTAATAAATGATCAAGTTGTTTTTTGAATCAACTCTAACTCAATTAGTGAACAATAACATCATATAAAGATGATCTGAGTTGAGAGAGAGTCTTAATCCAAGGAAAAACCATTTACGACATGAGATACAAGGATTAAGCTCATGGTTCATGAGACCTGCCAAACATAGCTCAGATGAAGTTGTGTGGTGCATTAATTTATTCATGCAAGAATTTGATGATCAGTGAAACAAACTTTCCAAATATGTAATCGATTCAACAGGCATATACATGTACCACAACATAGACCGAAATAGAAAATATTATCTCAATTTGATTGTTTCCATGCAGTTTTGGAAAGAAAGGTTGCAAGCAAAGATTGAGATATGGTGGTTGGTAATTGTGTATAGGATCCTTAGGAGTACCATACAAGGTTGTGAAACTAACACTTCGACCACTCAAATAGTCACGTCAAAACAAGCTTTCATCAGTTCAAATTATTCATTCAAGGGCGTCAATGACATTGATGAAGATCATTGTAAAAGTATAGATAGGAATTCAAGCAACCGTACTTCATTTAGATTATTCATTATTCACAAATTAATTCAGGTCACACTTAAGAAACCAAAAATTTAGCATGGGGGGCCATATTTTCTATTATGAAGTAAAGAAAATTAGGGGGAATGTTGTGTCCCTATTGCTACACCAAGTAAACTTTTTAGTGATCATAGATTTCGTTAATGAGTCTGCCATGTTCTTCACAATGTCTACCTTTTCCAACAACACTTTCTTGTTTTCAACCATGTCTCTCACAAAGTGATATTGCACATCAATATGCTTTTTCTTTGAATGGTGTGTCAAGTTCTTTACCTGAAATATTGCACTTTGACTTTCATAATCCAACCTAGCAACTTGTCATTTAAACCCAACCTATGAACACAATTTCTGCAATGAAACCACCTGTTTGCTTGCATGAGTGTCTTCCATGAATTTAACCTCTATAGTCAACATTGCAATGACTGAACTCCTTCAACTCATCTAATTGATTGTTATCATCCTCAGTACTCGATAGTGCAATGACTGATTGTCTCTTACTCATCTAATTGATTGTTCCACTAATAACTTGAAAACAGATCCACTGATTGATCATTTATGGTTGAGATCTCCATCCTAGTCAAAATCGACAAAAGCATATACAGACATTTTCTTGTCAATTTCATGTTTTCCATAGTAGCATATTGTATAATCTATATTGACATGCAAATACCTAAAAAACTATGTTAATGGTTGTCCAGTTCTCATTTCTAAGTGTTGACATTATTAGCTCAATACTCCCACTACATGGAAAATATTGGGTAGGGTACATACCATTGCATGCATCGAACTACCTACAAAAATAGCATAGGGCACATGTGTCATCTACTCTGTTTATTCATGTGTCTTAGAACATTGTTCAACATATAACTTAAATCCTACAGGAATAGGGACTTTTATCAGTTTGCACTCGTGCATGTTGAAACATTTCATAATTGTCTTAACATATTTACTCTAATTTAACTAGATACTTCTATCTACTCAATATTTCTTTATTTCAATTCCAAGAATGAAATGAGTTGCGTTGAGATCCTTCATATCAAACTTGGACAACAGCTACAATTTAATGTCCTTGATTAGATTCATGTTATTTCTTCCCAACAACATCTCGTTAGAATGTTGGTTGAATGAGATTACATCTCTACTCGTTAATTAAATGGTGAACCGGGTCTTCAATTCGCAACCTTTTTCAAGTGTACTAGTTCACTACCCTAGAATTATCTTAATCAATGGTTTTGTTTTTATATACATACGTATAAAAGGCCAACATGACTCGACCATGATTATGGTTAGCATCATTTTGTGAATAAATAAATAACCAAGTAGCATTTCATTGATACTATGGTTACTTCTCTACAATAATTTGACCTAATTTATAACCCACAAAGTTTTGAACATTTTTGGTTTAAAAGAAAACAAGTATTTCCATTTACCTTTCTCTATGTGTTAATATAAAATAACTTGATGATTATATAACACGAATACATGTATGGTTCTTCCAACGAATAACATGTTTTCACCATGCCTCGAGTTCCTTGGTGTTGGGTTTTTACCTTTGTACTTGGTGTATTGGAAGTGTCACTTTCTTAATTGTCAGGTTGTATTTCAATATTATTGGGAGGAATAATTGTTACCCTCCTCACCCAGGTTCAATTCTCGTAAGTGACATGATGCTCTTGTGATCCCCTATGTAATGCTTCATATGCTTGATGATGTAAGTTGGCAATAGCTTGATTCAGTTTGAATAGCAGGTGTTGGTATTTTCACTAGAATAACCCTCTAACAAATGGTGAACCACATTTAGTATTGAAAGTGTCACTTGCTTAACTATCAGGTTGTTTTTTAATATTGTTTACAGTCCACGGGCCTTAGCATGATTCCTATTGTACTATATTTTTGATTTGATTATATGATATGGAATTTATTTTATATTAATTCTCTATTCATGGAAACAAAGTATTTACCCAAAAGCATGTACACTTGTTTATATATATTTCTAAGTTTTTGTTGTAATCTAGGTTGTTTACTCCATGCTAATAACACCATCATAGAAACACTAATTGAACTTATTAACCAAATATAAAATATTGTTATCCATTTAAGTTTAATACTATGATGTATTATACTTTGATATACCTTGGTTCTATCTATAGAGAGTAAGAATGCCATGTTTATGTGAATGCTTGATTGATTGCTCGTTTACACTACCTTGTGATTATTCTAATAGGTTTTGTGCGGCATTTTTAACTTGAATTAGCATTAGAACACATGTAAAGAATAAAGCATAGACAACATGAATAAATGGTACAAAAGTAATTACTCTTTTTACTCCTACATATAAGATATTAACCTATAACAACTAAACAATTTCTGATTAAGAAATGATTTTGAAACATACAATGTCATGAGAAGAATATGAAGTTTACAGTCTATAATTATGGAACAACGGTAAGTTTAAGAGATAAGAACTGCACTTTTATAGGTGTAATGAATGGCTATAAAATAATGAATTGGTAGGAAATAAATATTTATTACTAATGCATATTTGAACTAATATGAAATAAACAGTTATTATTAATGCATATCTAAACTTAAACAAATAATGAATAGATTAAAACATGAACTACGTTAGATAAATAAATTGTCAATACATATTTGAATTGCAACTGTCATAGAGGAAAATACATTTGGAACAACCATGTTCTACTGAGCCATAAATTACTGAATAATCAATCCTCTTGCTCAACAATTACCCCCTAGCATGAACCATGAAAACATAGCGACTAACTTGGGGATAACATCCTTATCTCGGTTGCAACAACTCTTTTTCAATCATAATCTAATTCTAGATTCAATGGAAACAACTCTTTCTTAACTTAGTAAATCTCACAACTTGGGACAAACGCCTAACACATTAAAAGTGCACACGCAGCAAGTTCCCATGCATACTAGGTAGCGTCCTTCCCTCACACATGCATATAAATAATCATTTTTTCCTAAGTCTTTCTCAAGGCCCAAATTTCCCTCCTTGAGAATTGGTTGGCCTTGGATCCCCTCCTATATTATATGGGTCGGTTCCTCAAAATTGTCTCTTGACATTTGTCATCTTCCTCTCTTGAGAAATAGGTATATGTTCCCCACATATTGAGTCATGGCTTATCAAGTTCTAACATGGTTGTTCCAATTATCTAACATCTTATTAATAATGGTCAACATTGTTTTTACATTTGCCTTCTCATGAGACCAAATGGAAAGTTGTTGTGACTTGCACAATTTTCAAAATAATAATAACATATTTTCCACTTAGTCTTCAAATTCTAATTTCAACTTAGTCAAAACAAAATAGAAACATGGAGGACATTACACCATGATCGACAACAACCCATTGTTCTCAATCCATAAGGAGAACCTCCATTTTAAGCTTCCAAAGCTCAATTTTTCATCCATTAAACTTTTCAATTCATATCCTCAAATTGTTGGTCATTCTTAACTATGAATCAGTTGTTCTAGAACTCCAACTGAAACTAGGTATTCTCCATATCCAAGACCAATGCAAACCCTCAACAACAAAGGAATCCCCTTGAATCCAAATATATCTCTTATACCAATTGTTGGGCTCTAATACCTTTTACAATGAGAATGCAAGATGATTCTTACAGTTAAACATATAACGGAATAACAATGCCACAAAGCACAGTCACACAGTACACAGAAATTACCCTAGAAACCACTTTATCGTGGAAAACCAACAAATCGGTGAGCTTTACCACTCATCTATTAACAACACTTTTAACCATTGTTTACAACATCGATATATAATATCACTACATCTCAAGCATGAATTCACTACTATTATACAAGTACTTTTCCTTGAACATACATAGCGTTCTACCTTACCTCATACTTATAGATGCAAGCACATACACTAGATCATGATACCGAAGTTAGTTACAACTAACTAATCATTAATTGCAATCCATAACTTCCCCATTAAATGTTGTTATGTTGTTGCAGTAAACTTGGATGAGTCAACCATAATCAATTGTTCATTGATCCTCTTCTTATTTAAGTGTTCATCAAATCCATACATATTTTGTTCTCGTTGACTAGTCAGGATCATCGACTAGTTGACTATGTTAATTGTCTTGCCAGCCAGAATTATACCATATGTCGATTTCAATTCCAGTCAACTATCAACTTTGACCATAGATTTACATGCAAAAAATATAACGCATCCAAAACCATATAAATTCTATTGTAGATGTCACCCCCTAGCCAAGCTATGATACGACCAATGTGAGGAACTAGATACACAAAATTCTCAAGAAGGGAAATATTTGGGTTTTCGCATGAAGATGGGTAACACCTTTTAGCAAGAAACGAGTGTGGATTCCAGAAACACGAGCTCAATCGAGTGCTTAAACAAGCTCTCAATTGAATTCTTTCCAATAGCTTAATCAAATGTTTAAATAACCCTCAATCAAGCTTTGGAGCTTAATAAAAGGTTAGTTAAACACTCAATAGAACTAATACCTCAATCCAGCTATTAGCTCAATCAATCTATTTAATCATAAAAGAATTTAAATGTTATATGCAAAAAAATAACTATTGGATTAAATAGCTCGATCGAGCTCATAGCTTGATCTATTTATTAGCTCGATCGAGTTATCTTAGCTAATAGTTATTTTTTTACATATAGATTAACTTACCTAAAAAAACGAAAAAAAATATCATTACTTACATGCTAATAACTTACCTTATGGAAACTTATGTATAAAAAATAATTATTTATCAAGCTAATAAGATACAAAAGATCAAAAAATAATAACTTTTGTTACAGTAAATTATTTTTTTATAAGTTATAATAAATAATTGTGTATGGAGATAATAAATAATTATTAGCTTAACACATATTTGTGTGATTTATGGCCCATGGTTTTGGTAGCCCGTGGTAAATTTTGCCATGGAAAAAGCTTACCATGGGCCATAAATCACTAACAATAAAATTTGTTTCATTACATTTTTATAAGTTATTTAGGTTGTGTAAAAAAATAATTATTAACTTAAATAGCTCGATTGACCTATTTAATCCATTAATTATTTTGATATGTTGCATATAAAATTTTAAGTCTTTTATGATTAAATAGTTCAATCGAGTTTTTGGTTTAATAACATTTAAACCCTTGATCAATGTATTTGAAAAACCTCGATCAAGCTATTAGATTGGTCGAGCTTTTGATTTAACCACAATAAAACCTTGATCGAGGTAGAAAAACCCCGTTTGAGGTTTTTAAAACCCTCAATCGATTTTTTCACTTAATCCCATTTAAACCTTTGATCAGAGTATTTGGAAAACCTCAATCAAGATTTTTTAAATCCCTTAATCAAAGGCTTTAAAAACCCCTAATCGAGGATTTTCAAATATCTCGATCGAGGGTTTTACTGTGGCTAAAACAAAAGCTTGATCAGGCTAATAGCTCAATCAAGGACTTTAAAAACAGACCCTTAGCCCATTTTCTATAGATTTAATTTTACTGACCTCTTTTCCTAGCATACAACCTATCATGGGATGCACCTTAGGTGGAAGAATTCTTACTAGTGGATTCGTCGTTTATCCATAGTCATATAATTTACGCATTTTTGAGTTCGAATAATATTTTTTTAACCTACATTTAAAAACAATGTCCATAACTTCGAAGTAGCTCAAAGAAAAATCAATAGCATAAAAAGTACACAACCAAAAAATTTAATATATATATAAACCCCACATCGACACGTCATCTTCAAAATGTTATTTATAGTTTTTCAATTTTTGTAAACAGTTAAAAATAAGTTTACGTATATATATAAGCCCCACATCGACACGTCATCTTCAAAATGCTATTTATAGTTTTTCATTTTTTGTAAACAGTTAAAAATAAGTTTACGTACACACACATATGTAGAAAATGCAATTAAAATTTTCAATTGTTTGTTTCGAAAATTAATAAAATTTGAAATTTTCAAAATAAATTAAAAAAAATATGTGTCATAGTGCATTATATGTATATTATGTTCATATATGTTTTTTTTTAAATAATACATTTATCATTAAATTATTTTACATACACACAAGCCACTAGTTAATTTTTCATGAAATTACCAGAACCAACCTTTCATTAAATGATGTTTTTTTTTTAAATATAATTGAAAAGATAACATAATTACCTACAATTTGTTTTCTTGTTGCATGTCGAAATGCACAAGGCATAAATGAGTTTTGAGGGATTCAATTTAATATGTAAAATATCGAATTTTCATCGTCATTTTTTGTCAAAGAGTGTTACCCATGTTTATGTATTCACCCATTTACTAGTTATACCACTATTGAGATCTTAAATCAAACTAGTTATTTGGCACCCACAAAATTTTCTCACACAACACAAGGAGAAATTCTTCCTTCTCTACTGAGTAGTCTCTCAAGAATCCCTCCCTCTCGTGTTCTTCAATTTGGCATAGAGAGGTCCAAACCACTATCCATTAACCTTCCAACAAATTTTTTCTTCGTTCTTGGCTCCTTCCATGTTTCCAATGGCTTTCTTTCATGGTTGTTATATTTCTTAGTAGGGCGGTCTATTTTTCCAAAGTTAAACTCTATTTTTCTCTCCTCTACATCTCTCCAAAAACTATCTCTCCCTTCCAATTCAAATTTCCTTTTATTTGCATACGTGAGGGATGAAAATGAGACTCCTAATCCAATTCCTTTTAGTTCCAATAAGGTAGGGGAGATAAATTTCCTAAGATGTACAAGATGATTAGCTAGTTTTATAAGAAGGTTGAGCTCACTAAGTTTACTTCGATTTAAATTGTAAGTTAGACTCAACATGAATATTATTGCAATGAAAGTGGAGGGTAATTGCAAGGTGATTAGACATATCGCTATCCCCTTGAACCCTTTGACATTTCCCTCTTATGACATTATAACCCCCTACTCAATCAATCCTAATTCTTTTATAGACTACAAAATAAAAATATTTGCAAAAATTCAAATGACCATAGCCTATATACAATTTTTACTCATTGTTTAAGCAAAATACACTAATAAGTGAACCTATACAAAACATTTCATACTAACATCTTGTTGCGCGCCAAAATGGATGTACAAGTAGACTTTTCATAACATGATGTCCAATGAAATATAATAATCACAAACAAGTAAACACAAATCCCTATAAAAATGAGACCAAAGATAACATCTTCAATCAAGTTAATGTAAATAGATTTCTCTAATTCACACCCCACAATTTCAACATAATTTTGCAATTGCATCCACACACCTTTAGCCAAGTCCATTGGTACAAAATTTTCTAATAATGGCTCATTGTTGCCCATGTTTCTCTTGAATATTGCTTCCTGACATATTTTAAAGGTTCAGGCACATTCCCAAGGATGGTGATTAAATTGCCCTACTGCCTCCAACAATACTTCATTTATGCCTTTGAAAATAAAGTGCCGCCACATACTGAACAAAACTAGAAATTGCAATCTTTCACTAAAAATTTCAGTTTCTCCACTGAAATGGTCATCAAAATCTATCCCATCACCTTTTGAAACATTTTCAGCCTTCTGTATTGGTTTTTCAGATCCATCAATCTTCAGTAAGTACAGTTCTGCATTATAAACATGGAAATCAGATTCTACCCAGTGAATTCATGTATCATAAGAGGCGATAGGGCATTGAAAATATTCACAGAAAAATGTAGAGACTGATTTGAGAGCTAGTGTGACCCTTTAGAGGCTTCAATGATTTACCGAGCTTATTTTTTCAAACACTTTGGGCTAGGTGCTTCTTCTTGGAAAGGAGATTCAAGATCTTAAAGTGTACTGGGTTCTTCTGCTTTCTCATTATTAAATTTAGAAGCTCTAGATTCTTGATGAGACAACTAGTTTGGTGGAATGCAAGATGTTGGGGAACTAGGCGGTGGTTTCTCCTATGGAATCCCCGAAAATAAGAGAATCCAATTCATTAGCTAATACCATGATTCATGGAATAAAACTAAAAGAAAGACCAAATATAAAGATTGTGAAAAAAAATGGTTGCAAAGAATATATGATGAGCTTTATACACTACAACAACCAGCCAGAGATTTCAACCTCTGAGTTGGAGTTGATAGACTGATTAAAATGAGATCCGTCCTTATTAGAGTTGCAGCTCCAAGATAATCATTGGTGTGTAGTTTGGGAGTGTGCTTGGCAGTTTTTGAAACAGATTTCCATCCTAAATTTGACCTTAACAACTATAGTTGTCGGTTGTCCTCTAAAATATTTGAGCCATTTACCTGAAATCTGCTTAGGAACATGATCTATCTTATTCACAAGTAATACTAGACGATTTTCAAGACTTTCCAACATCACATTCACAATCTCAAATAGACTAATTAAGATCTCTTAGTAGACTAATTCATAACAAATTATGCAGGAATAGCTTCAGCAACAGGCTTTTCTAACTCAGGTCACCTCTGGATGTTTTTCATATTTATCGTTTAATAGCATATGTCCATTCATTATAGTTGCAAATGCTTGGTGTGGTGCTATGCACGATTTGGCTTAGTTTGCTGGTTATAGCTCTGGCCATTTGATATTTTGAAACCCAATTAAATCCAATCATAATTCGTATGGAGAATCGAACTTTGGGATTTTTGTATTTGATGAATGGAATCAACCGAATTTAGTAACTATGATTCAAATATCCAGTTTTTACAGCATTTTCATAAGTCCACACAATACACTCTCGATTTGCATTGTTCTTGCAGCAATCGACTTTTGGGAACGAATATATTTTGAGTTTTAATTTTTTTCTTGCCAATGTTTTGGGTGGCGTCAAACTCATTGTGACTTTAGATAGAACAAACTTGGAGTTGAAACTTATTATTTTTTCCATCTGAGTTCATGTCAGGGATGCAAAACTTGAAAAGGTTCTGCAACTCAAAATCCAGAATTTGATATAGATTCCTATAATCTTACGATTCACTATAAATTTGCACTTAGATTCACAAATTCTCTCCAATTTGCTGTAGCAGTCCAACCTTTGGACCAAGCTGCAGTTTTACTTATAACTGATCCCGACAATGACACTCTTGTCCCCCATAAAATCACATGGAAAGAACTCTCTTTCCCTTCTGAATGGGTCCTTAACGATCCCAAACCCATTCCTTCAACAATAATAAAATTTGCCTCTGCTATCCAGGAAATTGACAGTCAAGCCATCATACAATTTCCTTCTCCTAACCACTAGAAATCCCAGAGTTTTTTTAGCCTTGTATGGTGGACCTTCAATAACACCATCACCATATCTCTCTAGATAACATTCATTACAAAAGGAATGCCAGTTAAAATCTCCACAATGTACACATTGTTAATGATGACAACAAACACAAATCCAGGTATGTTTACAGGAAGTTTTTTGTAAGTAGCAAAATTGGCAGTAGTTTTACTCATGTAACTTATTTTATGAAGTATATAGTGCATGGTTGGATACATAGTTTGTACGATAATCTGAGAGGATGAATGGACCGTCATGTATGTTGGTTGTGTAGCCTGATCTTCCAGAGATGTTATTGAGTAGTTGTGTTTGTACCCCAGGGTTTCTATACACTCGTCCCAGCCGGGGGGTGCAGGGGAACTTAGTCCCCGACCCTTGGGGGTCCGGGCGGGGCCATCCCCCCTGGTTGGGGGGTCTAGGGGGCCAGCAAACCCTCGGCGGGGGTTCGGGGACAATGCCCCCATGAAAAGGGGTCCAGGGGTGAAGCTCCTGAAGGAAATTTTTTGGGATGTGTGTTGGCCAATAGTTTTGCGGACCCATGGTATTGGGTAACCCATAGTATTTTCCCATGGTATTTCCCCTATAAAAGAAAGCATTGTAATACATTTGTGTATGGTATTGTAGCATTGTAAACAATCTATGTGATTGTGTGAGAGAGACTATAAGAGTGTGAAGGGAAACTGCAGCGGTGTTGCTGCAGGTTGTATCCCTTCATCTTGTTGGACGATATAATATAAAGGACTGGAAAATTTATGTGTGGATATAGCCCATCTTTGGGGTGAACCACATTATATATGTGTCTCTCTTGTAATGTGTTTTATGTGTTTTGCATCTTGTTTAATGATTTAACTATATAACTATTATTTCTCTGTGGCCCTTTTTTATAACAATGTAATCTGCATGTTCTTGATTAATGAGATTCAATATTTTCCCTATGTGAATGTTTCCCCTTATGGAATTTTACCACATTAAACTGGTGTGTAATGATGTTATCCTTGTTTCCTATCACTGAATTATTAACAAGTGGTATCAAATCCTGTGAGAGAGAGACATCAAAGAAAAGGTTGGGGAAGAGAGCAAGCACTATGAACGTGGAGCAGTCATTATAGTTGACCATCAGAGAAGAGTTGGATCGTGAGCCCGTGGAGACCGTGAAAAATACACTGCCATTGCAACCCGTGGATACTATTTTTGTTGTTGGAGACTGTGAAGAGGAGATCCTATTTGAAGACACCCTTGTGGGGAAAAACCTGTGAAGAGAGGAGTGTCATTGATGGGAAGAGAGCATATGGCTTTGAAGACACTGGCTAGGTGGTTCGTGGAGCACATATCTGACTAAGAATTCAAATGTTGTATTGGGATCTTATATCACATATCAATATATGTCGATACTTTGTTTGTATATCAATGATCTTTTCTTTCACATTGGGACGTAACTGCCTTCAGCGAGTAGTAGTTCTACAAACGATATTGAGAGAGGGAACCCTTTTATCGGATGGCATGAAATTTGATCTCGTGAGTTCTCTAGACATGAAAAACAACTTAAAAGGAATCCAAGCTCCGAAAAACCCATGAAGAGAGTCGATGGTTACGCTGTCATTGATGGACATGGAGCTGCCACTATTGAGTTGACGGTGAAGCTGCTACTAAAGAGAATAATTGTCACTTCTAAAGAGAGCCACATGAAAAGGATTCATCTGTTGCCTGGATGCGGAGAAGAACCAGGCCGTGGAGAGAATTTTCCCATTGTCTTTCTGCTTTGGAATCATTATTGTCGCTTGGGAACCGTGTTGTTGCTTGTCGTTGGACCCTCTCGTGAGTCTCTTGTTTGCAGAGGAGGTGTTATTTTTTGTTTGGGATATATATATATATATTTCACAACAATTGTGTTGTTTTTTGTTCAGGAGTATGTATATATTTTGAAAAACAAATCACAACAATGTCTACTACAAAGTTTGAAATTGAGAAGTTTAGTGGTAAAAATAACTTTGAGTTATGGAAATTAAAGATGTGGGATCTATTAGTACAACAAGGGTTGCAGAAATCCCTAGATGGTAAGAGAAAGAGACCGCTAACTATGACAGATGATGAATGGGAGGAATTAGATGCCAAAGCACGTAACATGATTCGTTTATGTCTTGCGGATGATGTGTTGTTTAATATTGTTGAAGAGAAGTCAGCAGCAATCCTATGGAGCAAGTTAGAAAGCATGTATATGACGAAAAATTTGACAAACTGAATTTACTTGAAGAGACAGTTGTACAATATGAGAATCAAAGAAGAAATGAAGATAGAAGATCATTTGAATGTTTTCAATACTTGTATTTGCCATTTGACTAGTATGGATATTAAAATTGATGATGAAGATACAGTGGTCAATCTTTTATGTACCTTACCTGAATCTTGGGGTCAAGTAGTTTCTTTCATTAGCGTTAGTACAATTGATACTTTGGAATTTGACAATGTGGTTGGAGCATTGTTGTCTAAGGAATTAAGGAAGAAATCTAGTTTTGAAACTTCTCCGCTTGAAGCTTTGGTTGTTAGAGGTCGATCCCAAGAAAGAGGTGAAAATTCTAGAGGTGCTTCTAGGTCCAAATCAAAGAGCAAAAAGAGAAAATTGAAATTTTGGTACCGTAGCAAGACTGGTCATGTCAAGAAGGACTATTGGAAAAGACAAGAATCCAAGAAATGTGAATCCAAATCTTAGGAAAATTCAGTTAAGTCTTATTCATGTATGATCAATGAGGTTTTTTCCATTTGTAGTGCTTCTAAATATAATGAATAACGGCTATTAGATTTCGGTGCTTCGCACCATATCTGTCCTCACAAAGATTGGTTTGCTTCCTATCAAACAGTTGATGATGCTATAGTTATTTTAGGAAATAATCATTCATGTAAGATTGATGGGGTTGAAAGTGTAGAAATTTTTATGTTTCATGGAGTTATAAGAACACTAACAGATGTTATACATGTGCCTGTATTAAAGAAAAAAAAATTCTTTGGGAGTGTTGAATTCTTGTGGTCATAAGTTTACAGGTTTAAGTGAAGTACTACAGGTATCTAAGGGTGCTTTAGTGTTCATGAAGGCATTGAATACATGAAATATTTACAAATTGGATGGAGGAACTCAAGTTAATGATATAACATTAGTATATGAAGAGGTGTCAAAATCCACTCAATTATGGCATCAGTATCTTGGTCATATGAGTGAGAAAGGACTTCAGGTATTAATGAATTGTAAATTGCTTCCAAATCTGAAATCTCTGAATTTGATGTTTTGTAGATATTGTATATTTGGAAAATAGTGTAGACAAAAATTCAAAGCAGGTAGTCATGTTAGTAAAGGAGTTCTCAATTACATTAATTCTTATTTGTGGGGTCCATATCCTATTATTTCCTATGGGGATAAGCATTTTATGTATATTGTATAGATATTTTTTCAAGGAAAGTTTGGGTTTATGTCTTAAAAAGGAAAGATGGTGTGTTTAACATGTTTAAACAATTTAGAGTTATGGTAGAAAAAATAAATGGCATGACAATAAAATGCTTAAGGATGGAGAATGGAGGTGAGTTTACTTCTTTAGATTTTGAAAATTATTTCAAAGAAGAAGGGATCGTAAGACATAAAATGAATGCATAAACTTCTCAACAAAATGATGTTGCAGAACGCATGAATATGACTCTTTTAGAGAGAGAACGGATCATACTCATTAATGTTAATATGGGACAAGAGTTGTGGGCATAAAAAGTTCCTACTGTTGGTTATCTAATAAATCGATCACCATCAATGTCAATAATTTGTAAAATTACGGAAGAGGTATGGACTAGTCATCCTTGTGATTATTCAAATTTGAAAATATTGGTTGTGAAGCTTATGCACTTACTCCTAAAAATTAGTGTTCTAAGTTAGACCCTAGATCAAATAAGTGCATTTTTGTTGGATGTGATGATGTAACAAAAGGATATAGATTGTGGGATCCTACTACCCATAAGATTGTAATTAGCATAGATGTAATGTTTTTATGAATCTTCTCTGATTAAATCAGAAAATGTAAAAGTGCATGTGGAACAGGAACATGTACTTTCAAAAGAACTAGTTCAGTTGAAGAACCAATATTCTCATGACTCAAAGAAGAAAGAAGAAGTTTATGATGAGAAAGAATTCATAGAAGATGAAGAAATTCAAGAAAATGTGGAAACCCCACAACCTACACCAAGAAGATCAACAAGGGAGAGAAATATTCCTAAGAGGTATCTCAATTTTGTTTCTTCTGTTATATTTATTGATGATGGACAACCTTCTCTTTTTCAAGAAGCCATTTATTATGTTGACAATGCTAAGTGGAAGATGGAAATGAAAGAAGAAATGGATTCTCTGGAGAAAAACAAGACATGGGAATTGGTTGAACTCCCTAAAGATAGAAAAAATGTTCGATGTAAATGGGTCTTCAAATTGAAGAAAGGTGTTGATGGTAAGGTTGAAAGACACAAAACTAGATTGGTCACAAAAGGGTACTCTCAGATGGAAGGTATTGACTATCATGGTATTTTTTCACTAGTTTTCCAGCTTGTATCTATTCGTATTGTGTTAGCACTAGTTGCATTGCTTGATTTGTAATTAGAGCAACTAGATATCAAAACAACTTTCTTACATGTAGATTTAGATGAGGAGGATTTTATGGAACAACCAGAATGTTTTGTGTGGCATCATAAAGGAATATTAGTTTGCAAGATCAAGAAATCATTGTATGGCATGAAACAGTCATCCAGTAAATGGTACAAGAAGTTTGATTCTTTCATCATGATCCAAGGATATACTAGAAGTGAATATGATCATTGTTTATACTTCAAAAGATTAAATGAAATATTCATTATCTTAGTGTTGTATGTTGATGATATTCTTATTGTGATTAAAAGCATGGACAATATTAAAATGTTGAAGGCTCATATGTCTAGGAATTTTGATACGAAGGATCTTGGAGCTGCAAAACAAATCTTGGGTATTGAAATACATAGAGATAGAAGAAATCATAAGCTTAGGTTTGACAAGAGAAGTATGTTGAGAAAGTACTTGTAAGATTCTAAATGAATAAGGAAACACCTGTGAATGTTCCTTTGTCTTCCCATTTTAAGTTTTCTTCAGGTTTATGTTCTAATAGTTTGAAGAAAAGGATTATATGTCTTGTGTACCATATGCCAATGCAATAGGGTGTTTAATGTATGCAATGGTGTGTAATAGACCTGATATTTCACATGCAGTAGGTGTTGTTAGTAAATACATGGAAAATATGGGAAAATAATATTGGAATGTAGTGAAATGGGTGCTTCAGTACCTAAGAGGCACAAGTGACTATTGTATCACCTTTAAAAATAACAGTGATTATGTATGTGGTTTTGTTGATTCAGATTTCGTAGGTGATTGGACATGAAACGGTATACTTCAGGTTATGTATTTATTCTTGCAAGTGAAGCTATAAGTTGGATGTCGAAGATTCAGGAAACAATTTCTTTATCCACTACAGAGGTTTAATACATCGTTTCCTCTCATGTTTGCAAAGAGGCGATTTGGATGAAAGGTCTACTTGGAAAAATTGGAAGGCTACAAAAGAGTGTGCATGTTTTCTATGACAGTCAAAGTGTTATACATTTGGCTACAAATCTTGTTTATCATAGTAGGAGTAGACATATTGATGTAAAGTATCATTTTGTAAGACAATTTATTACTAAAGGTGGAGTAGATCTGAAAAAGGTTCATACTCAAGAAAATTGTGCAAATATGTTTACAGAACTAGTGTTATTAGAGAAGCTACGATGGTGTGTGGTTTCTCTTAGTTTGCAAAAAATGTGATGAATAGTCTTGGGAAAAGTATTATAGAATTTTTTTTTAAAGGTGTATATTGTTAATAAATACAACTAACACAAATCCATATTTGTTTAGGGGAATTTTTTGGTAATTGGCATAACTGGCAGAATTTTTAGTCATGTAACTTATTTTATGAAGTATATAGTGCATGGTTTGGATACGTAGTTTGTGCGGTATTCTGAGAGGTTAAATGTCTCGTCTTGTAATCTCCATGTTCTTGATTAATGAGATTCAATACTTTGTTTGCATGGATGTTTTTCATTATGGGGTTTTACCACATTAAACTGGTGTGCAATGATGTTTATCATTGTTTCTTATCTATGAATTTTTAACACACATCCACACATACCTGTAAATATTCCATTCTCTATCATTTGTCCAAACTGCAATATTCTAGTTCCCCCATGTAAATATCCAGAACCATTATCTGAAGAAGAAAAAAAAGACATCCAAATTGTCCAAATCTAGACTGGGAATCATCTCCTCTTAGCCAATATCCATATTAACCACATGGAAGTTGCTTTATGGCCTCTATTCCATCATATTTTTGGATGGAAAACTTCACCATGGCATAACAAATAGAATAATTACCAGAAGATGAAATAGTATATGCCACAAAGAAACTATATGTGCTCTTGTCCATATAAAGAGAACATGGTAATATGTCAGGGATAGGACACTTTCCCCAAAACAGGGAGATTCTAGAAGAAAATAAGAGGCTAGAAGAAAGACAAAAATAGCCTGAGAAGTATAAAGCAATAATCAAGCAACATAAGATAGAACAACGATTACGATTTCCTCCTTTAAGGCTCAGGACCTGGAATGTAAAAGGAATCAAATATCCTTCCTTGGTCGAGAAAGAAGTATTTGAAACTATCAAATAAAAGTACTCTCCATTCAATCCTAAGGAGCATATAATGAAAAATCTATTCTACTAGGATCTACATACACATCTTGATGCTAAAGAATTTTACAAGATAACGGATAAGGTTGAGCAAAACAAATTATCTCAGAGATGGCATTTTGAGATGAATGTCTAGAACCAGTGGATATCCTTCTTTGAGTGGAGAAAATGGTTTGTTGAAACCATAGACATGATGCAATCCAGATCCCAACCTACTATAGAGCAACCTCAGAAGATTACAATCCTAAGGACCTCAAAGGACCATTTATGGCTCTCCCGTGAGGGAAAAGAATTTTACACCGATATGAACTTCCCTCATTTATTCCCTTTTAAACTCCAATATGAAGACACTTCCACTCCTATAGCACCTATTGTTCTTAATCTATCAAAGTATGATTTACCAGAGCAGGTTAACTGGACATATTTAGCTCTAAAAGGTGTGGCCTTACATAATTTAGAAATACAAAGAAAAATGCCCAGGGTTACACAAATAGATTCCCTTCAGATCCTTTTCCATAGAATATATGAAGAAATTAAAGTTTAAACATGTTAGAGTAGAATACCATAAAGAACAAAATTAGCCAACATCTACAAAAAAAAAGAACAATCAATGAAATATTCAAAGAAGAACTATCATAGATGATAAGAGATCTTGAAACCAACATAGGAGATGCATTTATGTTTATTGCACAAAATATAAATGAAAATAATGCTATACTATAAACTCCAAGGAGATAAGAGAAGAATTGATCCTTCCAGACTAAATGAAGGGTCTCCTTCTCCTCTAGCAAGCTCTCTTATAGGCACTAGATCCCTTACAACAAAATCCACAACTAAAAAGGAAATGGCCCTGCTACTATCAACTACAAAATACCCAGTTTCCATTCCAATGTGGTCAAGAGACAAGCCAAGAAAGTTCATTCCCCCTTGACATGATCAAAGAATATTTCTCTCCTTGAGAATCATATAATGTGAAAAACTTCTATACATGGACCATAGATAACAAGAATGAACAAGAAATTGTCGATCTTTGTGAAAAAAATGCTAACCTACTATAAACCTTGTATTGCATCCATGAGAATGTCCCCTACATAAACAATTAAGACTATCATAGCATGATTCAATGGAATCTTGGTTACTTGGTGGAACCAGGATATTCCCACTGAGAAAAAGGAAGAATGTAAAGCAGCTTGCTTAGTAACTAGTACCTCTGACCGCACTAATTTCATTGGAGATTGAATAGAAGAAATTGTCACAAAATGGTGTAGATCAGGTGTTTATAGCCAAACGAAGCACCGTCAAGTACTCCTACAGCTTAAGATAAAATTTGTTACCCAATTCCACCGGTACCATAAACAATGGGTACAACGCATATACCAGATAGAACCAGCTAGAGGAGAAGAAAAGTTTTTTAAAGAAAAATACTTCTCAAGTATTCATGCCCGTTGTTGAAAGAAATGTAACTTCAGAAGATAGTTTATTGTACTTTTATTATATTCCTCCTTCAGAAATGTTATTCCTTTAACTTCATAAGATAGTTTATTGTATTCCTCCTTCAGAGATGTTATTCCTTTGTTCATAGATGTCCTTGATGTAATTGGACATGTAAAAGTCATGAGGTAAAACCTTCGTTTTAATCCAGGGAAATAATACCCACAAAAGTATTTTGTAAATGTTATTTTGAGTCTTCCTAGGTAGGTCACCCCTAATTAGATAACTTGGACGACCTAATTAGGTAATTGAGTCACTCACTTGATGAATATAAATAAGTGAGGCTCCTCCCTCATTTGTACACTCCTCTCACTCAAACAATTGCACAAGAGAGAGAGAGAGAGAGGGAAAGTATATTGTGGAAATGGATTTTCTAGTCTTGTTCTTGGAATCTTACATTATACTTCATCAAATTCTATATCGACGAAGTTTTCCTGGGTTTCCTCCCCCATGAGGGTTTCACAAGATAAATCTCTGTGTTCTTTTGTTTGGTTGTGCTTGTCTTTATTTCAGTAATCCTTTGCTTATGGTTATGATGTTATGATGCTAAATGTTTTAAGATATTATATAACCATCAAAATTCTAACATGGTATCAAATCCACCTTACAACTATTACACTGTTACAACTGCAGCTACTTGAGATCAGGGTTTCAAGCTTGAAAACCCTAGAAGGAAAAATCTAATCATCTTGGAATACTTGTTATAACTCGAGTTTGGAGAAGGCTTAAGAGCTAAAACTTTTACAATACGAAGATGAGATATTAATGTACCTTGTGTACAAAATTCAGCCTCATATTCGTTGTACTTTAGGTGATATGATTCCTTCAAATCAGGGATCCGGCCTCTTCCAGAATTCAGTCATAAACATGCGACCTGGGGAGAATTTCTATATCTAGGGCTAGGAATATCCAAATTGAATTGTTTAAGGTGTTGCTGATATGCAACGGACTATAGTTTATGTGGTGTGATCTTTAGACCCCAAATATGAAACAGTGACACACAGAAGTATGTACAAGTTCATTATACTGAACTAGTACATAAACATGTCAACCTATGAAATTTAGCATAAATTCCACTTGGTGAATCCAATATTGCTCTAACCTATGGGGTTGGAAAGAAGACATATTGGACTATCTCAAGATGAAGTTTTAAACCAAGATATAATAGAATCAGGATCAGACAATTTTGTAGAAGAAATTTGAGAAACTAGGGCTTTCTCTTCTGAGCACTTCCCTCCACCTATCAACTGAAAAAGGAGGACCATCCAACTTGCCATAGGAGGGCCCATATTTCTATGAATAGAGTTTCCCATTCTGCGGATTTTCAATTTTTGACAAAACACTACTGCCGAGAAAACTAGCGTATCAAATATTTTGCAGTTCTTTCCACAGTTTTGGGAAAATGGGTATGTTGCTTAGCTCGCCTTGAGGAGGTGCATATTTTTATCAAATTATATCTGAAAGTTACCTAAGTTGCTATCAAAACCTAGTTCCACCAAAAGAAGTCTTCCAAAAAATCTTTCAAGGAAGCATCAAGTTGAAGCAATCTCATTAGTAAGTTCTATCCTCTCTATTTCCATTTGAGGTTCTCATTTTTATCATGATGACTAACAATGCCAAGCTTGAAGAAAATCTTGAAGGAGCCGAGAACTTTCGAGCATGGAAGTATAGATTGATTCTCATACTTGCAGAAGCATGACTTGGAGAACTATGTCAAAGAAGAAGTTTCAAATCCATAGGGAGATGAGAACAAAGCCAAGCATAAGGACTTAGTCAAAACTAAGAGGATTATTTTCGTCTCCATCAGATCTCAAATGAAAATGTTTGATGCGCTGAATAGCTTGTATGAAGAAAAGAACATCAACAGGAAGATGACCTTGAGAACTCAAATCAAGGATTTGAAGATGCATATGTTAGAAAGCATTCACAAGGGTCTCTCAGATCAAGGAGCAACTAAAATCCATTGGAGACAATGTTGAAGAAGTGGAATTGGAGATGACAACCTTGAAAGGTCTCCCAAGTTCATGAGAATCTTTTGTTCAAGGGATTTGTTCTAGAAAGAGGCTCACCTATGGAGGAATACATGTAAGAAGATGCTCGATTGATAGAAAAAGAAGAAGAGAGGGATGAATATGACAATCAAGCCTTAACAACTGATGCCAAGAAGAGAAAGAACAAGAAGGAAGAATATTCTCACAAGAATAAAAGGACTTTAGAAGAAGGACCTCTCACAGCTCATATGTTATAGTTGTGATGAGAAAAGACACTTTGTGAAAGAATGTCCCAAGAAGAAAGAATGGAAGGATGCTATGATCAAGGAGTCTCGGTCATTCATGAAGAACGATTTCTAGGATATGGTTCTGAAACCTGAAGGTAAGTCTGTAGTGTCTTCCAAGTGGATCTCAAGCATGCAGCAGATGTAAACATCGAGAGATACAAAACAAGGATCATGGTTTCTCTCGGAAAGAGGGACTCAATTACGATGGAACATTGCTCTCATGATCAAACGTACCTATTCAGTGATGTATATTACACTATATAGTTGATGAAATTGAAGCAGAAGGACAGATTGTGGAACCTCCAGGACTTGGGACTCTCTACAAAAAACCACCTATGTGTAGAAGGCTTTGTACTGGATCAAAAGGCACCCATGGGATAGCATATACAGTTACATGAGGAGCTTGAGGATCAACTAGAGTGATGGAGATCCCAACCTTTACTACAAGGTTGAAGATAGAAAAAGACAAGAAGCTAATAGATGGGTGCAAGAGAAACTTGTAACAAAGTTCAAGATGGAGAATCTTGATATCTAGTGACCTTTAGAGGTGACATAGATGGATACACATAAGATTAGCAGCAAAGGAGGCCACCTATCACTCTAGTGTTGAATGTCTTGATGCAAAGTGTACAAGATGTAGAGGGAGGATGGTGCTCCACCTTAGAGGGAGTGACTATAGTAGATCTTAGAGTCCCAAAATCTTGACATGATTCTTGGGATTAGTGGTATGGAAAAAACTAGAGGATATTTTCCTTAGTGGAGGAAAATGTGCAATCAATACCTTGAAGAGGTTCAAGATGTTTGGATATGGGTACATTGACAACATATAAATTGAAGTTTCTATGTAATCCTACTTAAGATTATTGGTTCATTGATGTACTTGGCGAACACAAGGACGAATATTTGCTTTGCACCAGTACATGGTGGAGAGAATACGTGTTCACATGGTTTCAATACCTAAAGGATACGATTGAGGATGGCCTCAAATATGTAGGAAATCATAGGATCTACCAGCAAGGATATCATTGACTCTAATCGGGCTGGTAATGCTACAAATAGGAAGAGAACTTCATGTTGCTACTTCAGTATGGAATTATTCCGTTGTTAAGCAAGAAGCATATGAACGTAGCACTGAGTAAAGCTAAGGCAGAGTATATTGCAACTTGTTTAGCAATTTGTGAGGCAATATGGTTTTGGAAGCTACTTGCAGGATTGTACGATGACAACTTGTGTGTATTGTCACAACCAGAGTTGCATGAGGCACATAAAGAACACTCTAAAGCTACTAGAGTCAATTGCATTGTTATATGGCATCATTGATGCAAAATATTCCTTCATGAAGAACCAATTGAGAAGAAAGCAATGGAAGATTCCTCAAGTGATGAGGAATATGTACTTTGGTCAAAAAGAATTCTACCGATGAAGATGAAGATCATGCTCTTATCCATTTCAACATTGGATAATAAGGGATGCATTTGTAGGGCACACAAATTCAACACCAATACACAGTTCTATGTGATCTGTGGTGTAAGAAGACTTTCTCAGTATTTCTGATCATGAGAAAGATAGGCACAAGTACTTAGAATCAGACAATGAAGTAGAGCACATTGTCAGAGAATCCAGTAATCCATGCAAGGAGACAAAGATCAAGAGGAGTCTACCAAACAAACAAACATAAGTATTTGAATTGTCATTTCCTATGTATCTAGGTTCTTAAATGATATTGTTCAGTTGTGTACATAGATATGTTCCAAGATTTAGGAAGTGTATTATGCATGTTAGAGTGTTTGCATTTATGAATAGTTTACTAGTAATATGCATGTGATAGGTAAGTGGCTTATGGTGTTGTACAACATTCCATTGCTACTCAACTAGAATGAAAGTTATTTGTTGACATGTTGGAAGTAGTGCACGCTCGTAATAATGTCCTGGTAGAGATGGAAGGCATCAATAAAGTTACCATATGTATACGAGATATGGATGAATGTTGTATTGGATGAAATAGTTGTGTGATTGTATGAGATATATCTTTATGCATAAGAATTTTTCATTATGAATAAGTTTTGAAGATTATGAAATTTTTCTAACCATGCAAATGTATTTGACTTGTAGGAAGGATCATATGCAATCACCTACAAGAGAAGAATGATACAGAACAAGTGATAAAGAACAAATTCTTGATGTGTTGACTAAGCCTATGTCTCATGTAAAATTTGAATACTTTCGAGACAAGCTTGGTGTAGTCCGAAAGGACCTCCCTCGAAAGAGGGACTAATTATGAGGATGTGGATGTGGTGTCTGTTGCAATGGTGTGGCATCTCAGTCTAGGATTGGTATGTCAGCCTCATAAGACCTGGTTGATCCCATTGGGATTGGTAAATCAGTACTGACAAGGCCTGTTTGATCCTAGAGAGATTAGTATGTCTAGCTATGCTTGTTTGGCCTGACAGGGTTAGTAATTCAAACAAGGCATGTTTGGTCCCGAGGTAGATGGTATGTCTAGCTAGGCTTGTTTGGTCCAAAAGGATTGGTAAGCCAAACAAGGCAAGTTGTGTCTACCCTAGTGCCCACCATATTCTTGCTTCAGATGATTCCAACACTTTATGTTGATGGTGTGTTTGCAGTTCCAACACTTTGTCCTAATGATGTTGATGTGGTTATGGTCTCAACACTTTGTGCTGATAATGTTGATGTAGTTGCAGTCCCAACACACACTCTGTGTTGATGCTGATGATGTTTATGTAGTTGTGGTCCCAAGACTCTGCGTTGATGTTGTCTTAGCATTTTATGCTAATGATTATGATGGTGTTCCAACATCTCTATGTTGATGATGCAGATGATGAGCTAGCATTTATTTGATGATGATGATGTTGTTTTAGTACTAACATGCTAGTGATGTTGTCATTGTCCTAGTATTCATATACAGATGTTGCAAATGATGACGATGTCCCAATATTCACATACTGATGTTGCAGATGATGACGGTGTTCCAGTATTCACATATTGATGTTGCAGATCATGATGATGTTCCAGAATTCACATACACATGATGGACTGAACACTGGTGGAACGAATTTGGAACAAGCAGAAACGGAGTGGACCCTATCATAATTCAACATGAGCATGCAAAGTTTTGTGTGCCTTACACAAAAGTAAAATACATGAGTTCACTAATGTTGAATGTGATGATGATAAGCATTTTTTGTATTGCTTCATAAAACACAAGTTCCAATGGCTTATCAAAATAAAAATAAAGTTACAGATAAGAGAGAGACAAAATAATTGTCATTCGCAGCATATACACCAAGATGTGGGACCCTACTTACGAAAGGATATTTGGCCACCTGTATGATGACATGATAGAATGGCCATATGAAGACTAGGAATATCGAGAACTTCCTTGACTTTTGGTGAGATTTGATCCACATTTCTGGGATTCTACGTACAAGCAAATATATGATGTAGAGTCATTCCTCTGTAAACAATTATTTTTGCATATCTTATATTTTGGGTTTTGTTGAGTGGATTAACAAGATTAACCTAAGTGTAACAAGTGTATAGTCGAGATTCATTTTAAATTGTATATTGGTATGCTTAAATACATCTTGATTAAGATTTAAATGGTTTTAGTTAAATGATTAACTAGAACCATTAATTATAATACTTTTCAATTGTTTATGTTTACTAAACTTTTTGTTTGTTAAATTAATGCTTTAAATTTATTTTTAAGTTAGAGTAGCTTCAAAAATGACTAGTCACCTAAATCCGCATTCATGTAACGTTCACATTCATGTACCACAAGTTGAATGGTTGTGCTTTATTTATGATGCATGATAGATCATGCTTCCCCCTCATTGAATGCTCCAAAGCAACTGGGAAAAATGAATTTCCCACATAATCGCTTCCCTAACGGGCATTGCGGGGTATGGCTTCAGCTGAGATAGGCAAGAGGTCTCCTCTTGGCAACACTTTCGTCATACATCGCTCTCTACCATGCCTGGCAAATAAAAATTCAACCGGCTTAACATGTTTTCATTCCTGGCAAATAAAAATTCGGCCTCTTCCAGATATTTTTATAATCATCCAGCACCCCCGGCCGTCGCTGCGATACCTTTCACATGGAAGCAAACCCCATGGGCCCATCGCCTTCGAGGTGTCAACAGTAGTTGACAAAAGCGACATTGCAAATTGCAAGAACCTTTTGAAATGCCTTCAAACTCAATGTCATTCAATGTTTGGAATTTGTAAAGCGTTTTCACTTAAGAGAATAAATAGAACATCACAATTTTTTATAAACAGTAATGAAAATTCATGAATTATGAAGAAGTACTATAATTTTTAACAATGTTGTTTTTATTTTTTTTGGGAAAAATTACTTTTTAAGTTTTAATAATTTTATAATGAAGTTGTTTAAAAAATAATATATGATATTTAGAATATACACTATTAAATCTGAAATTCAATATATGTTTCTATTTATATGGCATTTAAGATACATATTAAATACTTTTGAAATTACAATAATATTTAAAAAAAAAAACATATTTAAAAACCAAGTTAATACTAATTTAATTTATATAAAAAATCTTTTATTAAATCTTTTCCTTCTTACATTTTACCAAATGTTTAATTGACCATAACATCACCATAAATCAAATTCACGAAATGTTTGATTGACTATGAAATCACCTTGATTCAAATTGCAATGTTTCAAAAGAAACTAGTTGTTAGAGAAAGTGAAGAAATAGGGACCATTTTTTTTTAATTTGTCTTATGCTGGCTTCATTGTTTCAAAAGAAACTTTATCTTTTGAACACTATGAATATATCCTTTTTTTCTGTTGTACCGATTTTCATATATTTCAATAAAGTATATTTGTTTTTTTTGGAAAAAGAATTAATTTAAAAGTTTATACACAGTTTACTTTTATTTAGTCTTTTAACAATTTTTTTTAGGCAATTGGAACACCTTTAACTTTTTAATTAGATCAAATCTTATTTAATATCATCATAAAGGAAATTGCGTATAAAAAGTATACTAATAACAACCAGTCAATTCTTTAGAAATTGAGACACAATTACCTGTCGTCTCTATAAACTAGAAAATAGACTTCAAACACGAAAAAGAGAACTCATCAAGTATTTATTGTCTGCCTCAATTTCAGTGCAGCAGACATATCAGTTGTCCAGAAGTTTGTAATATTCAAAATCATGTTCGTACTCCATGTAAACTTTAATAGTGATAAAAATATATTATGTTCTGAATTTTGTTTTTTAAATTTCTCACTCTTCCTCTTAGGTCTACCCCAGTCCAAATATTCGTATTTGAATTCTTCTTACTGTGTATTCTTTGTCTTTGCCATTTTGTATACTCTTTGTCTTTGCCATTTTGTAGAATCCAGCACGTATCGTTATTTTCAACAACTACTCTTCCTATTCCAACTATTATTGCATTCTGTATCAACTCTTGTCGTTATTTTCAACTCTTACGCTTCGTATTCCTACTGGCATGGCGTTTTATAACATGTAGTACAATTTTTTTTAATTATTGCTGTTTCAATTTCTCTTTTTGAAAGGGAGAAAAATAACCTAAAAGAATGAAAGTGTTAAAAGCACTAAAAAGCGCCAATCCATTGAGATGGGGATTAATGAAGAAGCTCAAGAAGTAAGTTTCTTGGCTGAGACTTGTTCCTTTGGAGAATCTAAAATAACGAGAACAAAAAAAAATTGTAAAGCACCAACACAAAGGAATGGGGAATAATGAAGAAGCTTAAGGAGGAGGGGAGTAATGAAGAAGCTCAAGAAGGAGGCTCCTTGGTTGATACTTGTTCCTTAGGAGAATCATTGGGTATATGACACCTCATGAATCTATCATGTAAGCTTGGAAATTGGCCATGGAGCCTCTTCCCACTAGGGTTAGAATTAAGGTACAATCAATCTAGTGCATGTCGGATTGGGCAACTTGCCTTTAATAAGTCATCGATGAAATTGTACATCCTTTGGAGGAAGACGACTAGGAATTTTTGGTCGTTATCAGCCAAAAGAGTTTGAAGAGAACCAAGTGATTTTTTAAGAGAATTTGAGTACAAAATGGTCATTGGTCTCTAGCTCTTAGAAAGATATTTGGAAAATGTAGTACTGTCAAGAAATATGATGATCTACCTTAATGAAAAATCCATGAAAGGAAGAGATTCCCACAACATTTGTAAAAAAAAACTATAAATTTTTTTCCAATGATTCAATTTTTTTTATAAATATTATTTTATTTATTTAACATATATTTTTAATAAATTTACTACAACATTTTTTAAATGGGCCATGTTTCTTTGGAGTGATTTCCTTGTTACATTGAAAAATGAAAAGCAATTCCACCACAATATTTGAAACTTGTTTATAAAAAATGTTGATCATTCCTTCACTTGTAAACTTAGGTCACAAATCCTTTGAACCATAAAGTAGTTGATCGCATGGCCTATAAGCTTATACTACAAAGTCTTCTAACCTTGATATAGTAATCTAATATGTACTATATGGTGATTTAAGTTTGATCATTTTAGCATGCTCCATCGACAAAAGCTGAAGGCCATGGACAATATATCATAAGGGCATGGGAAAGCATCCATCAAACTACCATTGTGTAGAGCAAAATGATCCATTAATTGTTTGGAAGCCTTCTTAGGCCTTTGAAGTGATTCATGAAAAGAGAGGTTGGTTTTGTTGGTGGGTTTCTTAGGCCTTACTATCATCCCATGGAATGGTGATGGGATGAGAGATAAATTTCGAGATCATGATTGCCTTGCTTAGCCTATCCTTGCATGTTTCATTATCTGACCTCCTTTATAAGCAAAAAAATAGGAAAAAGTTTAGGGTTACATGGATGAATGCATTGAGTCTCCTTGCGAGGAAAAACAATAGGAAGAAGGTTTACATAAAGGGATGCTTAGAGTCTATTTCATAGGAAAGAACAACACAAAGGAGGATAGGGTTTACATGGACATATTCTTGGGGCCTCTTTCTTAGGCAAGAGCAACATAATAGTATAGGTTTTCATCGATAGTGCTTTGAGTCTTGGGGTTCATACATTGATTATCTATTTCATTGTAGGGGACTCTACAACCCATCTACAACCTTGACATTTGGTTGTTTCAATATGTTCCATGAGGAGTGGGGTGGGTTGTCTTTGTATTTTTGGGTACTCTTAGAGAAAAATTTTGTAGCCTTAAGAAGGAATAAGGATAGGAAACAAGTGGAACTCACGATTTCTTGCACTACAACTTTCCATTTGCAAGGTGCAGACAAACAAGAAGCTACGTTCATAGTAAGTTCTACTCTCTCTGGCTCTCACTCTTCCTTTTAATGTGGTCATTGTGTTAGTTTTCCAACTAATATGTTAGCTTCTATTGGTCTTATTGAGATTGTATTTACATTTAATATATTGTTATTCTCATTATTCTATTTTCTTGAGCTTGTAAGGTCCTAACTACTTGCTTAATGGCACCCCCATTTCATTGTGTCCCAAGAGTTCATCACCGACCAACTTGGGATTGGAAATATAGTTAGCTTTGTATTCCGGCCTCTCCGATTAAGAACTTGTGTTGTATGAGTATTGTTTATATATATATATATATATATTATTGTTGGGTCATTGTTTTTGTTTTTAAATATTAAGATGGTATACACATGACTCTCATATGAAGTAGTTAATTATAAACAATAGCACAAGCCCACCTTAATTAAACCAACAATAAAACTATTTCTCAAGGGAAATGCAATCCCTCACTCCCTCACTCGTTTGTAGTTACAAGAGAGGAGGTTACTACCTTGCTAGACCCATGTAGATTTCCCCCTTTTACATGGTTTTCACGATGGAGGATGATGGAAATCACCGGATGGAATATCAATTGGTAAACCCAAGGGACTCAATGTGATTTGATATTGAGGCCTATTTGAGCTTTCACATGAGCATCTACCAATTGAGGACCCTTGGGGTTATAAACCATAAAACTATCATGATATCAATTAAGGAGGAACCTTGGGGTTAGCAACCATAAAACTATCATGATATCTAAAAAACTGAAGGTACCAATATCAATCTTAGGATGCCAATCTTTTTGCACCCGTAACCTTACAACAACTCTGTGAAAACAAAGAGACTGGCATCTGTAGGTTACTAGAAAAATGAAAAAAATGGAGGTACCAATAAGAGTAATGGTATATCAATTGATATTGGTGCTCAAGTAGTGAGCAAGTAATTGATGCATGCACTATCAAATATGTCCTATAAATCTCATTACTTTCCTAAACTAAGAGTTGTGGATATATTTTTATTATTATTATTTCTCATGGATAGTTATTTCTATTCATTTATCAAATTACACGTGGATTATGGTGTGTTTTATTTCGTGAAATTAATATTTCTAGACTCTAAGGATTCCTTAATATTTCTAGGCTATTGAAGACTATTTTTATTATCGCCATGCATGACTCATTTATAAGCATTATCTAGGTTCTCCTTGTTAGGTCCCACAACTACCTTCTCTTCTCCCCTATGTTTTGAAGAGTGAAAGGTATTACAAAAGGTACTAGATCACCACATGGACAAACCCTAGTTAAGGGAGAAATTGATGAACACAATATTACATTACGAAAGTACCAAAGCCCTCATATGTGAACATGCTCTTTTCCACATTATTACTTGACCTTGGACACCACATGATGTGCACTTTGATAATGTCCATGCATCGGATGATACACGTGGCGAGCAAACTAGAGCGTCCTCCACTGAGAAATAGATTCATTGTTTCGCAGACATTGCCCTCCTTCCTTTTCTTGTACGACGATGATAGATAGGTTATGAAGACTGTCTCTTTAGTCACAGCTAAACTTTTAGTCTCTTATGTTTAGTCAGACCTACACTTTTACGTAAAATGACTCACTTATATTTGATAAGGTTGCGACAACTTCAACCCATTTTCGTTGAGAAATCCATTTAGTTTGGCATTGCCTGACTTATCATTGTCTAATTTAATTAATCGAGGCAGCTATATATATCGGCTCAGGCCATTGAGAAATCCATTTATTTTGGCGTTACATAAATCTCTTACGAAATAAAATTGAGGTGCTTCAGCTTGATGTTCAGGTGCTTCCCTGCAGAGTTTGATGGAGTTGTTCTTCCTGGAATTCTTCTGTAGCGTGTCGCATTTCGTTTCGCAGAGTTTGATGGAATTCCTGTACATCTAATTCCCGCAGAATTCGATGGGATTCTTCTATCGTTTCATGCATTTCTTCTATCGTCTCGCGCACAGCTTGACACAGTGCTAAACGCAGAGTGTCCTTCCACGTGGCACAATAAACCAAGTTCAATGGGCCAAGTGGTGTACGGAAATCCACCAGCGATGTACGGAAAGACTTGAATGGATGAATAGGGGCGTACGGAAATCCTGAGAGAGCTCTTGGATGCCTGCCAAGTGGCGTAATGAGGACCCTTAGATCTGGCCATCCAGTGTATTCCAAGTGGCACAGCGAGGGCCCTGCGATTTGGCCGTCCGATCGATGCCAAGTGATGTAGGGAGGGCCATGCAATCTGGCCATCCAATGGATGCCATGTGGCGCAATGAGGGCCATGCATTCTGACCATCCGATGGATGCCAAGTGGCGTCCTCTGATGTGACCATCTAATGGCTTCCAAGTGTCATTATAACCTGCGATCTGGCTATTGGGATGGCTGCCAAATGGCGTTCTCCGAGCCATTCGATTTGGCCAAGCTTTAGTTGTGAATGTGGGATATTATAGTAATGAAAGGTACAGCCTTAGTTAACGCAGTGGCCATAGGCTGCACTGAACACCATTAATTACTTCCATATACTACGGTCGCGAGAAATAAGCTGCACAGGTAAACCCCTGAAGCTCCCAAATATTTATGGGGATTATTATTTACAAGTGTATGATGCTGGGCAGCACGAATCTCGTTCAGTATTCCTCATAGCCGGTGACATAATAGTTATTAATCATAGTCAGATATATACTTTTCCATATCGCCGGGATGGGATGGAGGATTCTCGCCTCTTACACAGACAGATATCGTAATCATAAAGGATAATCAGACTGTTGTTACAATTCATTGATAATTGTTGAGCTCAATGAGTTTACAGGTCTAGCTATTGTAAGCCTGAAAGTTGAATTGATAAATTACATCATGTTATTTTATACAGTACCCTTTGAAGGTTACGATTCATTTGATTTACATTTAAGTTTTGGAAGTTTAGGAAATATGGAGCTGATAGTGATGTTGTACAATACAAGTGGCCCATATTTCTCACTACTGTAGCATATTTTGTTGGGAGTTAAATCTTTGAAGAATCTTACATATTTTGTAGCAGATATAACTGCATCTCTACTATTAAAACTGACCTTCAAATGAAACACAATAATTACACAGTCTCCCATAACCCGCCGCTCTTCGTTATTCCAGTGTGCGATGAAGGACGTAGTCTTCAGACCTTCCATCACTTCCCACGTGACGTTACACGCAGAGCAGCTCTCCAAGCTCTCCAATCCTTTGGTGATTTCATCTTTAAATGTGAGCTCCTGGGTGATGCCAAACTGCCAAATACTGAGGTGGCTTGGAGATTTACTCGCTTATTTAATGTCCGAAGAGCATGAATGACTTTAAGCTCAATGAATTCGGTTATACTTATACATGTTGTACATGTTATACATTGAATTCAATTATACTTGTACATCTGGATAAATGATACAAGTTATTCAATTTACTTTCTTTTTGTGTTTTGATAATTGAATGTCTAATGTGTGACATGTACCCAACCACAACACCCTATAATTGTTCTTTGTTTGTTTTCGCTGAAAGTGGACCCTTCAAAATCACGATAAAAGATGCATTGGATAAAGTGAAGGAATTTGGAAGTCCCATTCTTATTTTAATTCTTGAGCACTCGGTTATTCTTAAGAATCTCACTACACTATATTGGCTTTAGGAAGGGATGTGGTGTGTTTTATAAGTAATTTTGCCATATAGTGGAGATGGTCTTACATGCATGTGTGAATTGTAGGATTGTTAATAATGACCCTAGAGCTATACATAGGTTTATGGTAACTTTTTTTTCGAAGGGGGTGACCTTCTAAGCACTGTGGCTTAATGGTTTTTGTCGGAAAATCATTAGGATTGATTTGGCCCTTCTAGAGCGTAGGTTTGAATTTTGTTAGTTGTGTTGGATTTGTAATGATGAGATCATTAAAGATGGATAGGTTCATCGACAAAATTTTAATTTTCACCAACCCCCAAAAATATGCACAAAAACATTTTTTATGAAAGTCGAGACTTCGTTCTTGCAATTAGCTTGCTCAAAATGAATTTTGTTAGCTTCCCCATTATCTATGTTATAGAGGATTCAAGTCCAATAGAAGGGATTGACACCAACCTATTAGTGTTTTAGCTTAACAATGCAATTTTCATCACTTTCAACTTTATTTCATTATTCACTTCATCCCACAATTATAGCATTACTCATTTGCAGTAGAAATAAAAGCAAGGATTCCTTAAAGATAACCATGCACAAGAGACTCAAAGATTTTATCCTTGGAAACCCAAAAAGGAGAAACCCCGACAAACTTTTCTCAGAGAAAATTAATCCAATTTTCAATGAAGCCTTAAGCCATAGCACAAGAGTGTGCCCTTGTTCATCAAAAACCCTAGAGAGCCTTGAGAGAGATAGAGATAATAAGATAACCCCAAAAAATGCTTCGAGTGTTCTTCACTTGTTCTCCTTGACAAGTGTGCACCAATTGAGAGAGATGAGCTTTCGTGAATGTCCCAAATGAAGTGTGAGAACACTTCTATTCATATTCTTCAGTTGGCATGATTTGCACTACTGAGGGAAACTTGTACTTTTTTTTCTAGGTCCAAGTTCCCTTTTTTTACTACCTGGTATTTTTCCCTTTCTTATCTTCCTCTTTCTTTGGGACTTCTTCAATGGATTGTCTTGACTTCTTTTGATATTTTAGAAAATATATCCTTGTTGAAATCTCCTCACATGCGGTCACATTCTTCACTAGAGCTCTAATGTTGATTTGACCATACTCTAAGAAGTCTCAATCACCTCTGAGAACCAATTGTCAAGTTTAGCATTAGTTTATACTTTGTCTAATATACAAGGAGATAAGATCTCTCTGTAACATAGACAAATCATATCACTCTATAAGAATAGATCACACCCGCTATGGATAAATCCCACACATAGAGTACACAATGTGACCTCTAGCCTACTGCCACTCTAGTCAACACATGACTGGACTAGGCTAAGCGTATGAGCTATAAAACACACAATCAATGGCTACGGTAGGGCCATTCTCTCCCTAGGTTGTGAACCCCTCTAAGAGAATGATCTACAAAAATTTTGCTCGATATTGGAACCATGGAGAACATCAACACTCCCTCTCAACAAGGGATACATTCTGTGTCACGCCAAGCCCCTAAATTGGTGAGAATGTCCTTCAGCAGTACATCTACATATGTACAGTACCTGTACTACATCAGGATATGTACTGGAAATTGTATATGTACTGCAAGTGTATCTGTACTACAGTGTATGTACTATAATTCCATATGCACAACTATGTTTGCACTACAACTACATTTGTACTACCATCCTAGTATCTAGGCCATTAGCCTATTGTGAATGTCTGCCACTCATCTATCCAGTCATCATGATGTCTAGGCCACTCATCTCATATGAATGTATTTCTTCTCATCTGTAAGACCATCACGGTGTTTGGGCCTTCAATCTCTCATGAATGTTTTCCTACTCGTCATGGTGTTGCACATCCATCAACACACCCTCTCACTCAGATATTCATTCTCCGTCACGCCAAGATGGGTGAGAATTCTAGCTATCTGCATGTTCCTAGATATGTACTAGAGCTTAGTTTTTCCCTCCTACATCATGATTGGGATGAAGTGGCATTTGATTTCTAGATCAAACAGCCTTGTGATACTAGCTACAATTTGTTCTAATTAGGTTGTAATGAGTGCCACAGAATCATTCTTCCAACTAATCCAGGGTATCATAACTAATCAAGGCTTGAAACAATGCTTCAAGATTCTTTCTTTGTCCAATGTACTCCTCTTAGTTAGAATATGTATATCTTTTGTAGCTACACTTCATCACTCGATACATCTTTTAGATCATATCCAATTGTACCACATAGGTGCCTCAACCCCTGCTTTATTGTAAAGCAAATATCTCATCAAGGATATGATCAATTACATGTACATCACCAAATATGAATTTGAATTTAAATCACTCATCTTCTTCATATTTGTCTCCATATATATAGTCATGGAATTTCAGTCCATCATTCTGAATCTCTCAGGATCTCAATTGTGTACTCCCTCTATCTAAGGAATATATCATCTATTTTTTTCCACACTTCTAATCTCAAGAAGTGATGCCTCATCTTGAACTAAGAGGCCAACTCCCTTTTGCACGACATTTATCTTCTATTTTCCCACAATGGAACAAATAATCAATCATATAGCATCAAGATCAAATCAAAAACCTTGTAGTAAAGGCTGGAATCTGCATCACTCTTGGTGAACTTCAAGCATACTACACCCTCTGCATCTGGACACTCTACACTCTTTGCATTTGAGTATGTTGTATTGAAGTAACATGGTTCCTCCTATACTTGTTGATATTTATGCATTCATATGTGTAATCTCCACCAAGTGGGTTTACTAAGGCAAGCCTCATATTCTCTCAAGAACAATTAATATTATCCATGACTCCCTTTGAGTCTGCAAATCGGATGTCCTTCATGTGTCATCTCTGATGTTGATCAGAACTACATGTTTGATCTTGTAGATCCTCTTGGAAGTCATTATTTTCTTCCCTTCAGGTCTCGGGACTATCTCCCACACCACATTCTTCATGATGGATTGATATTCTTCCATCATGATATACTTCCAAACATGTTGGCCTACTACCTCCTCATCACTAGAAGGTTTGGACTCAATGATGTGAGTCATTAATGCTATAAAACATGAGATCCTCAAAGGTATTTTGTTCTCTCTTTGAAAGCATCACTCCAAGGTGTCACGAAGCCATTCTGTAATTTTCTTGATTACTGCATCATATATAGGTAGATCTATTGGTTTTGTTGGATCTGTTGCCTCATTCTAATATGAGGATGAGAAATTGGAGTTTCTTGATTGAGCCAATCTCCCCACACCACATACTCAGGATAATGAGAGATTGTTTGTTCTTGGCTTCACTTCTATGAATTGCTTCCTCAATAGTGTCGTCCCCCAAATATTTGGTGACAACACTTGATCTAAGCATAACTATCGTACTCGATGAATCTTATTGTAAGAACATGGGTATACTTTCACAGTATTCATAATGAACTTATTATACAACACATGATTTCATACATGTTAACCAGTACTAATTTAAACAGTTATGTTATTCATCAATAAAACAACAATTCAAATCAAGAAAATAAAAATAAAAAATTTATTACACAAATTATAAAATACTTATCTTTGCTTGCTTGTTTGCCTCCCTCTTGATTTCTACCTCCTTACAAAAATCATTGGAGTTTCTGGGAGGGGCATCTACTTCATCGTTTGATCTAGAAACCTTGAACTTATTCTTTGTTAAGCCAGGAAGTTGTTGAAGTAGATTACTAATGATATTCACTTAGTACAAGACATCATCCAAAGATGATATTTCCATTGGTGTACTTGTATTCTGCATGAACTAGAAGAAATACTCCATTCGAAGAGCATCTGCAATTTCCTCAAGCTTATATTGTTTTTCCTTCTTTGATGGAGGCTCATTAAAAAAATTTGTTGATTCATGCTTCCCTTCCTTCCTTTTCTATTGAGTGCATTGGTAAGCAAAGTGACTGAATTTCTAACAATTGTAACAATTTATCTTTTTTTTATACTGGGGGAATCAAAAACTGAGGACTGTGTTTGTATTCCCGTGACATAGGACACGGGTAATCCTGGGTGTGATTTGAACTCGTGACCTCCTTTACAACATATGACTTCATATCAAGTGAATCGCCAATGAGCCACACCCGTGCAGTAACAATTTATCTTTGAAAGATCCGTCTTCCTTTGATTTTGTTCTTCTTGGTGTTTCTATGAGCTATTCTGTGATAGTAGGCTATGGCCTATTCTTGAACATAATCATCCCATAATCAATCAAACTTGGGTAACACCTCTCTTCCACAAACACTCTGAATAAAGGCTTCCATTGAAGAAGGAAGTTCTTTTAGATTTACCATAACAAGTTTTTCATCCTCAATAAGGTCTCCAATGGATTTAAGTTGATCTCTCAATTGGGAAACCTTCATAAAGTAAGTATCCATTGAATCTGAGTTGGTCATCTTGATGGAACAAAGTTGATTTCTCAAGGCTAGTCTTTTGCTAATTATTTTGATTTCAAACAATCCTACTAAGGAATCATGCATTATTTAGTAGTATTTAACTCATAGAGATGAGGAATCAAGTGGTGTTTTACGAAATTTAGCAAGGTCCTATTTTCCCTTGCTTCATTCTTCTTATGGGTGAATCCACGGACCTGGGTGACACTTTTTGGCAAGCGCATTTCGGCAAAAACAGAAAAACGCACCTCGGTCGAGGGCTTGTTAAGCCCTCGACCGAGGTCTTAATACCTCGACCGAGGT
>LPNX010099094.1:41695-73827 GCA_001517045.1 Pseudotsuga menziesii
TTTTTAAAATATCACTATGAAGCCAACATAATTTTCTACAATTTTTTTTTTACTGCAAGTCAAAATTCACATGGCATATATGCGTTTTGAGGGCTTCTATCTAGCACATGAGTAAAAAATCAGGGTTTCATTGCCAAATTTGGCCAAAAAGTGTTACCCATCTTCATGGAATCACCCTTATATTTGGATTTATCTGCATCACCTTCTGGTTGTGAGATATCCTTCTTTACAAATCCTCGATTTCATTTTCTTCTAAGACAAAGAGTATTCTATTCTTCCAAGATCTAAAATTTGAAGCACCATCCAATTTATCTTATACTCTGAGACTAGACACCATTTTGGAAAAATCTGAAGATCTTGACCTAGAAACCCTAGTAGGAGTTAGGTCAAAATTGATGTTTGGAAAAGATGAAAACTGACTCCACAGATAAATGTGCCCTCCTAAGGTGAGCTCCAAGAAGCTAAAATTGAACTCGATCTGTGGCTAGAAAGGCTCAAAACTGGAATCCCTAGTTCTTGATCTCGGTAGATATTAATTCAAAAATAAAAATCCATGAAATTGAGATGTGCTTCCACATATAAGATAAACTTCCTAGGGAAAGTTCCAATGTGCTATTTCCAAGTCGAAATTATAGAGAGAGGTGTCCAAACTTGGAGTCCCTAGTTTCTAGATTAGGGAAGCAACAGTCTCTGGAAATGACATCTATCTAGAACTATTATGATACTATGTTAATGTCTTAGCTTAGAAGTATAATTTTCATCTCTTTCAACTTTATTTCATTATTCACTTCATCCCACAATTATAACATTATTCATTTGTAGTACAAATAAAATCAAGGATTACTCAAAGATAACCATGCACAAGAGACACAAAGATTTATCCTGGGAAACCCAAATGGGAGAAAACACAGCAAACATTTCTCAGAAGAAATAAATCCAAATTCAAGTAAAACACCAAACATTAATATTAATTCATAGCACAAGAGTGTCCCTTCTTCTTAAGAAACCCTAGCGAACCTTGAGAAAAAAGAGATAATCAGATAACCCCAAAAATTGCTTCTAATGATTCACTTGTTCTCCTTGAGAACTACTCACCAATTGAGAGAGATGAGATTTCTTAAATGTGTCAAATGAATTGTGAGAACACTTATATTTATATTCTTTAGTTGACTTGATTTTCACTCTTGAGGGAAACTTGTACTTTTGTCTTCTAGCTCCAAGTTCCCCTTTTTACAGGGGTATTTTTCTCTTTCTTGTCTTCATCTTTCTTTGGGACTTATTCAATGGATTGTCTGGACTTCTTTGGATATTTACTCATCATAGAAAATTTATCCTCATTGATATCTCCTTACATGTGGTCACATTCTTCACTAGAACTCTAATGTTGATTTGAAAATACTCTAAGAAGTCTCAATCACTTCTTAGAGCCAATTGTCAAGTTCAACATTAGTTTAGACTTGTCTAATATACAAGGAGGTAAGAACTCTTTGTAAAATAGATAAGTCATTTCACTCTATAAGAATAGATCTCTCTCATTATGGAGCACTCCCACATAGAGAGTACACAATGTGACCTCTATCCTACTACCACTCCAGTGAACACATGATTGGATGAGGCTAAGCATATGAGCCATAAGACACACAGTCAAGACATAAATTCAATAGCTACTATGGGAATCGTCTCATTGGGTTGAAAACCCCTATAAGAGAATGATCTGCAAAATGTTTTCTCGATGTTGGAACCATGGAAAACATCAACACAACCATCATTGATTAAAATATTTTAATTCTTAAAGTAAGATCATTAATCACTTGGTGCACCTCACACTTACAATCTAACGAATGATCAAGCTGTTTTTTGAATCGACTCTAAGTCAACTAGTGAACAATAACAAAATATAAAGATGATATGAGTTGAGAGAGAGTCTTAATCCAAGGAAAAACCATTTACGACATGAGATACAAGGATTAAGCTCATGGTTCATGAGACCTACCAAACATAGCTCAGAAGAAGTTGTGTTGTGCATTAATTTATTCATGCAAGAATTCGATGTCAGTGAAACAAACTTTCCAAATATGTAATCGATCCAACAGGCATATACATGTATCACAACATAGACCGAACTAGAAAATATTATCTCAATTTGATTGTTTCCATGCAGTTTTGGAAAGGAAGGTTGCAAGCAAAGATTGGGATATGGTGGTTGGTAATTGTGTATAGGATCCTCAGGAGTACCATACAAGGTTGTGAAACTAACACTTTGACCACTCAAATATTCACATCAAAACAAGATTTCATCAATTCAAATTATTCATTCAAGGGCGTCAATGACATTGATGAAGATCATTGTAAAAGTATCGATAGGTATTCAAGCAACCGTACTTCATTTAGATTATTCATTATTCACAAACTAATTCAGGTCACACTCAAGAAACCAAAAATTTAGCATGGGGGGCCATATTTTCTATTATGAAGTAAAGAAAATTAGGGGGAATGTTGTGGCCCTATTTCTACACCAAGTAAACTTTTTAGTGATCATAGATTTCGTTAATGAGTCTGCCATGTTCTTCAGAATGTCTACCTTTTCCAACAACACTTTCTTGTTTTTCACCATGTCTCTCACAAAGTGATATTGCATATCAATATGCTTTTTCTTTGAATGGTGTGTCAAGTTCTTTACTCAGAAGATTGCACTTTTACTTTCATAATCCAACCTAGCAACTTGTCATTTAAATCCAACCTATGAACACAATCTCTGCAATGAAACCACCTCTTTTCTTGCATGAGTGTCTTCCATGAATTTAACCTCTATAGTCAACATTGCAATGACTGAATTCCTTCTACTCATCTAATTGATTGTTATCATCCTCAGTACTCAACAGTGCAATGACCGATTGTCTCTTACTCATCTAATTGATTGTTCCACTAATAACTTGAAAACATATCCACTGATTGATCGTTTATGGTCGAGATCTCCATCCTAGTCGAAATCGACAAAACCATATACAGATATTTTCTTGTCAATTTCATGTTTTCCTTAGTAGCATATTGTATAATCTATATTGACATGCAAATACCTAAAAAACTATGTTAACGGTTGTCCAGTGCTCATTTCTAAGTGTCGACATTATTAGCTCAATACTCCCACTGCATGGAAAATATCAGGTAGGGTACATACCATTGCATGCATCGAACTACCTACAAAAATAGCATAGGGCACATGTGTCATCTGCTCTGTTTCTTCATGTGTCTTAGAACATTGTTCAACATATAACTTAATTCCTACAGGAATATGGACTTTTATCAGTTTGCACTCACGCATGTTGAAACATTTCATAATTGTCTCAACATATTTACTCTAATTTAACTAAATACTTCTATCTACTCAATCTTTCTTTATTTCAATTCCAAGAATGAAATGAGTTTCGTTGAAATCCTTCATATCAAACTTGGACAACATCTACAATTTAATGTCCTTGATTAGATTCATGTTATTTCCGACCAACAACATCTCGTTAGAATGTCGGTTGAATGAGATTACATCTCTACTCGTTAATTAAATGGTGAACCGGGTCTTCAATTCACAAACTTATTCAAGTGTACAAGTTCACTACCCTAGAATTATCTTAATCAAGGGTTTTGTATAAAAGCCCAACACGACTCGACCATGATTATGGTTAACATCATTTTGTGAATAAATTAATAACCACGTAGCATGTCATTGATACTATGGTTACTTCACTATAATAATTTGACCTAATTTATTACCCACGAAGTTTTGAACATTATTGGTTTAAAAGAAAACAAGTATTTCGATTTACCTTTCTCTATGTGTTTATACAAAATAACTCGATGATTATATAACACGAATACATGTATGGTTCTTCCCACGAATAACATGTTTTCACCATGCCTCGACTTCCTTGTTGTTGGGTTTTTACCTTTGTACTTGGTATATTGAAAGGGTCACTTTCTTAATGGTTAGGTTGTCTTTTAATATTATTGGGAGGAATAATTGTTACCCTCACCCAGTTTCAATTCTTGTAAGTGACATGATGCTCTTGTGATCCCCTATGTAATGCTTGATATGCTTGATGATGTAAGTTGACAATACCTTGATTCAGTTTAAATAGCAAGTGTTGGTATTTTCAGTGGAATGACCCTCTAACAAATGGTGAACCACATTTAGTATTGGAAGTGTCACTTGCTTAATTGTCAGGTTGTTTTTTAATATTGTTTACAGTCCACAGGGCTTAGCACGATTCCTATTGTACTATATTTTCGATTTGATTATATGATAAGGAATTTATTTTATGTTAATTCTCTAATTATGGAAACAAAGTATTTACCCAAAAGCATGTACATTTTTTTTATATATATTTCTAAGTTTTTGTTGTAATCTAGGTTGTTTACTGCATGTTAATAACACCATCATAGAAACACTAATTGAACTTATTAACCAAATATAAAATATTGTTATCCATTTAAGTTTAATACTATGATGTATTATACTTTGATATACCTCGGTTCTATCTATAGAGAGTAAGAATGCCATGTTTATGTGAATGCTTGATTGATTGCTCGTTTACACTACCTTGTGTTTATTCTAATAGGTTTTGTGTGGCATTTTTAACTTGAATTAGCATTAGAACACATGTAAAGAATAAAGCATAAACAACATGAATAAATGGTACAAAAGTAATTACTCTTTTTACTCCTACATATAAGATATTAACCTATAACAACTAAACATTTTCTGATTAAGAAATGGATTTGAAACATACAATGTCATAAGATAAATAAGAAGTTTACAGTCTATAATTATGGAACAACGGTAAGTTTAAGAGATAAGAATTGCACTTTTATAAGTGTAATGAATGGCTATAAAATAATGAATTGGTAAGAAATAAATATTTATTACTAATGCATATCTGAACTAATATGAAATAAACAATTGTTATTAATGCATATCTAAACTTAAACAAATAATGAATAGATTAAAACATGAACTAAGCTAAATAAATAAATTATCAATACATATTTGAATTACAACAGTCATAGAGGAAAATACATTTGGAACAACCATGTTCTACCCAGCCATAAATTACTGAACAATCAATCCTCTTACTCAACAATCACCCCCTAGCATGAACCATGAAAACATAGGGGATAACTTGGGGATAACATCCCTCTCTCCGTTGCAACGACTATTTTTCAATCATAATCTAATTCCACATTCAATGGAACCAACTCTTTCTTAACTCAGTAAATCTCACAACTTGGGACAAACGCCTAACACATTAAAAGTGCACACACAACAAGTTCCCATGCATACTAGGTAGTGTCCTTCCCTCACATATGCATATAAATAATTATTTTTTCCTAAGTCTTTCTCAGGGCCCAACTTTCCGTCCTTGAGAATTGGTTGGCCTTGGATCCCCTCCTATATTTTATGGGTCGGTTCCTCAAAATTTTCTCTTGACATTTGTCATCTTCCTCTCTTGAGAAATAGGTCTATTTTCCCCACATATTGAGTCATGGCTTATCAAGTTCTAACATGGTTGTTCCAATTATCTAACATCTTATTAATAATGGTCAACATTGTTTTTACATTTTCCTTCTCATGAGACCAAATGGAAAGTTGTTGTGACTTGCACAATTTTCAAAATAATAATAACATATTTTCCACTTAGTCTTGAAATTCTAATTTCAACTTAGTCAAAATAAAATAGAAACATGGAGGACATTACACCATGATCGACAACAACCCATTGTTCTCAATCCATAAAGAGAACCTACATTTTAAGCTTTTCAATTCATATCCTCAAATTGTTGGTCATTCTTAACTATGAATCAGTTGTTCTAGAACTCCCACTGAAACTAGGTACGCTCCATATCCAAGACCAATTCAAACCCTCAACAACAAAGGAATCCCCTTGAAGCCAAATATATCTCTTATACCAATTGTTGGGCTCTAATACCTTTTACAATGAGAATGCAAGATCATTCTTACAGTTAAACATATAACCGAATAACAATGCCACAAAGCACAGCCACACAGTACATAGAAATTACCCTAGAAACCACTTTATTGTGGAAAACCAACAAATCGGTGAGCTTTACCACTCATCTATTAACAACACTTTTAACCATTGTTTACAACATCGATATATAATATCGCTACATCTCAAGCATGAATTCACTACTGTTATACCAGTACTTTTCCTTCACCATACATAGCATTCTACCTTACCTCATTTTTATAGATGCAAGCACATGCACTAGATCATGATACCGAAGTTAGTTACAACTAACTGATCATTAATTGCAATCCATAACTTCCCAATTAAATGTTGTTATGTTGTTACAGTAAACTTGGATGAGTCAACCATAATCAATTGTTCATTGAGCCTATTCTTATTTAAGTGTTCATCGAATCCATAAATGTTTTGTGCTCGTCGACTAGTCAAGATCATCGACTAGTTGACTATGTTAATTGTCTTGTCAACTAGAATTCTACCATATGTCTACATCAATTCCAGTCAACTATCAACTTTGACCAGAGATTTACATGAAAAAAATATAACACATCCAACACCATATAAATTCTATTGTAGATGCCACCCCCTAGCCAAGCTATGATGCCACAAATGTGAGGAACTAGATACACAAAATTCTCAAGAAGAGAAATATTTGGGTTTTCACATGAAGATGGGGAACACATTTTAGCAAGAAACGAGTGCGGATTCCAGAAACACAAGCTCAATCGAGTGCTTAAACAAGCTCTCAATTGAATTCTTTCCAATAGCTTAATCAAATGTTTAAATAACCCTCAATCAAGCTTTGAAGCTTAATAAAAGGTTAGTTAAACACTCAATAGAACTAATACCTCAATCGAGCTATTAGCTCAATCAATCTATTTAATCATAAAAGACTTTAAATGTTATATGCAAAAAAATAAGTATTGGATTAAATAACTCAATCGAGCTCATAGCTTGATCTAGTTATTAGCTCGATCGAGCTCATAGCTTGATCTAGTTATTAGCTTGATCGAGTTATCTTAGCTAATAGTTATTTTTTTACATATAGATTAACTTACCTAAAAAAATGAAAAAAATATCATTACTTACATGTTAATAACTTACCTTATGGGAGGTGTTCATATTTGCATTTGATTAACCCTCAAATAGAGTGACCATCCTCTGGAGCTGGTTTTGATCAAGAAGCAGCCATGGATGGCATTCGAGCTTTCATCATAGGTGTAAAGCGCGTCATAGTCGCTAGCAATCTTGGGTAGACAGTTGGCAGATAATTTATGGTGGAATTGATGCAGGATTGGGTGTAAAGAAGACCACACGATAACAGGAGATGCAATTATCCATGCCTGCGATTGGGTTTTGTCTTGAAGCTTGAGTTTCTTTCCAGGGTGGTATAGCCTGGGGTTTATGTGTGGAGACTGTGTTCGTCTTCTCTAGCAGTTAGGCGGTGGTATTTGGCTATTTTGGGGTTAGGGTTTGTGGCTTGACAGGTTTTGGGGTGGTTCAATGGGGAGGTATGGAGGAGGAGGTGGATTACACTTCAGATGGGGTCAATGAAAGAGATATTTTCGTGGTAGGAGGTTTTTCTGATGCTTTGGGTGGGCAGGGGACGCTGTCCGGATCTTTGCTGTTAGGGAAGGGGCCAGGGGTTTACTCTAGGCATGTGGATGAAGTGGGGTTGGCAGGGGATGATGTACGGCTTTCAAACCCCAGTATTTCATCGCCTTTCAATTATGTGGGGCTGGAGGGTTTAGAGGTGGATTTAGCTCTTTTCAAGACATCTGAGGGTTTGGGTGTAGACCGGCCTGACCTTGCTGGATTTCTTGGGCGTTCTCTATCCACTCAGAATGGGTTCTTTGCAAACTTCCCTACAATTTCATCGGAGATCCCAGTATATGGTCTTTTCCCTTTTCTTGGAGGTGGTATTATGCATCCAGGTTTGGAGGGAGATATTGGTTCTTTCTCGGTGGGGGCTTTGGTAGTGTCGGAAGCTGGTCGGGGGATTGACACTGCTCTAGGTACTGGAGGTAGGGAGCCTAGGGCGGCCATTTCTTCTAGTGGTCAGGCGGCGGCTATTCTGGGCAGCCATGATCTGTTTCCTGAGGCCGAATCTATTTTAGCCCCTAAGCAAGGGGGGTCAGCGAAGGAGGGATCTCAAAAAGGTCCAAAGGCTGTTAAAGATAGGAAGCGTAGGGACAAGCTGGTGTTGGGGGTTGATGTTTCGATGGAAGAGGCAGAGGATATGTCCTTGACAGTAGTGGTTGGGCATGTCCGTGGCAAGCGCTTTGGTCGAGGTTTTCTCCGGAGATGGGCGGTCGAGCAATGGAAACATTTATTGGATACAGCACCTGAAGTTCAAGTATTGACAAAAGGGTGGTTTTCTTTCATCCTGCATAGCAAAGGGGAGTTTGATGTTGTCCTAGGGAGGCAGTGGTCTATGCATGGGGTTCCTATTGTCTTGAAAAGTTGGTCACCTTTCTTTGATTCTCAAACGGAAAAGATTAATAAGGAGCCTCTATGGGTAAAACTTCCAGGTTTTCCCATGCACTTATGGAATGAGAATCATTTTGCTGAAATTGGGAATTTTCTGGGTGAATATGTATGTGCCGATTTATCCTTTTTGGAGACTGGTAAGTATACGGTGGCTAAAATCTTGGTAAAGATTGATTTGCATCTGGGACTCTCCTCTGAGATTAAGGTACAGTCTAAGGATGGGGACTTTGTGCAAATACTCGACTATGTGGGTGTACCGTTTAGGTGTCACCACTGTCATACTTATGGAAATTTGGTGGCCAATTGTTCGCTTCCATTTAGGGCCAGCAAACCGCCGATTGATGAAGATTTAGATGGGATTGATGCTCCTAAGGAGGTGGGGGTTTCTGCTGCTGTGGGGGAAAGGAATACTGGGTCTTTGGAAGGACAAGCAGTAGACACAGTACCAGTGGGACAGGCTACTTCTAGAATACTCCCTTCTTCATCAGTTTTGTCTTTGCGTGAGGTAGACACAGGCAAGAAGGTCCCTGGGGGATTGTTCGCTGACAGACTGGGGTCAGAGGTTATTTCTTTGGATTCTCCAACACAGGATGGCTCCAAGAAGATTTCAGTGCAGGCCAATATTCGAGGGGGTTCATCTTCGCATCCTTTGGGTATGTCTAATTTCCCTTCTCCTGTTGTTTCTCTTTTTTATGTCTCTGATGATGTGGGGGGGGTTTTGTCTCTTGGTTTCCCTCCTTTATCCAGCCCGGCTCTCCTCTGTCTGGTCGCTCCTTGTCCATTGCCGTCGTCTGATAGTGTTTTCTCCCCTTCCATTGTTTCTACAAATTTCTCTACCAATTCTGAGGGAAGAAGTATCAAATATGCCCTTAGAAACAGGGAGATATCAGTTGAGGGGTCGGGGGGGAAAGGTCTTCCTGAGTTGTCCTTGCGTGTAGTGGGGAAAGGTCGGGGCAGAAAATCTCTTTTGTCCAAAGCTCAAGATCGGGAAAAGGTGGATTTAGAAATGGGGACACAATCTTCAATTGAATGGGCACTTAGAGCAGTGAAAGCCCAAGCGGGGTCTCCCAAATGAAAGTTATGTCCTTTAATTGTCAGGGGTTGGTGAGTCCCTTCAAAAAATTGTCTCTTCGAAGGCTGGTGGAGTTAAATTAGCTGGATGTAATTCTGCTACAGGAAACTTTGGGGTGTAGTGAGGAGGTTGTTAGGGTGTTAGAAACATTGTTTTCTGGTTGGAAGTTTGTAGTTGTGGATGCAAGGGGCCGTTCTGGAGACCTGGCCTCAGGGTGGAAGGTACAAAGCTGTAGGTGTGACTGTTCTTGGGGATTATCTTCTGGTGTGGGGTTGGAAGTGTGGGTCGCTAAGATTGGAAAGACTCTCACGATTCTTAACATCTATGGGCCATATTTGAATAGAGTTAGCTTTTGGGACTCTTTGTTCAATTTGGACCTTTTTTAAGACACTGAGGTAATTTTGGGGGGAGAATTTAATCTTACATTGGGAGCCTCTGAGGTCTGGGGGCCTAGGGCCGCTCCGGATGTTTTGGCCAACTTTTTCATTCAAGCTTTTGCGAGGAAAGTTCTGCTGGACATACTCCCGTCCAATATTGTCCCTACCTGGAGAGATAAAAGAGCAGGGGAACAAAGGATAGCCAAGAGATTGGATAGGTTCTTGGTGGCTGAATCGTTGGCTCTTGGGGTTGATCTTGTTCGGCAGTGGTTGGAACAGGAGGGATTTCTGATCATTGCCCTATTTTTCTAGAATTATGGGGTTGTAGGAAGAATCCCCCAAGTCCGTTCAAATTCAACTCCTGCTGGTTGAATGAAGAGGGTTTTCAATCTTTGGTTAAGGAGATGTGGACTCCTCGTCCACAAAACTCTTTGGAGCATGCGGGGGTACATTTTTGCCAAAATATGAAATGGATAAAGGAGGCTACTATCTCTTGGGCTCATGCTAAGAGGGTGAATGATGATAAGTCTTTAAGGGACTGTGAGTTGGCTATTGACAGGTTGCTTCACAGTCCGGGGATGGGGTTCTTGGATGATCAGACTAAGGAGGAACTTCTCACTTTGGAAAAGAAGCGGAATGTGATTCTCTGTGAGCGAGAAGAAATGTGGAGGTTGAAGAGTAGAGAAATATGGCTTCAGTGTGGAGATGAGAATACCAAATTTTTTCAAGCATTTGCTAAGGGGAGAAAATTTTCCAATTCTATTTGGGAGTTGTCTTTGACAGAAGGGGAACCGATGTCCAGTTTCGATGGGCTGGCTGATATGGGTGTGAGATATTTTGGGATTTATTCTCAACACAACCTGGTGCTACTATTGCTGAGGTCATTCAGGTGGCACAGCTTTTTCCCAGCTTTGTGGATGAGGAGGAAAACAGGAAGTTGATGGGGGAAGTTTCAATGGAGGAGCTATCTAGGTTGCTTCACTCGTTTCAAAAGGATAAAAGTCCGGGGCTTGATGGATGGCCTGTTGAATTCTTCTTAGGATTCTTTGATTTTTTCGGTGAGGAGCTCTTGTCAGTTGTTGAGGAATCTCCTAAGGCTGGGTTTATCCATGGCCCGCTCAATTCTACTTTTATTGCTCTTATTCCAAAAAAGGATAATCCTGCAAGTTTTGAGGATTTCAGGCCAATCTCACTTTGCAATTGTATATATAAGATCATCTCTAAGGTAATTGCAAAGAGACTCAAATCTATATTGTCCCATCATATTTCAAGTGAGCAATTTGGGTTCCTGGAGGGACGTCAAATACATGAGGCAATTGGAGTTACTCAGGAAGGTCTACATACTTTGAAAGTTCAGAAACAGAAAGGAGCTGTGATCAAGATTGATCTCTCAAAGGCTTACGATTGGGTCAGTTGGCTTTACCTTAGGATGTTGCTTACACATCTGGGCTTCTGTTATGAATTTGTAAGATGGATTATGGCTTGCATCAGTACGGTGAGTTTTGCAGTTCTCATTAATGGAGCTGCTAGCCCTTTCTTCCAAGCGGGTTGGGGTCTTAGACAAGGGTGTCCACTTTCTCCCCTTTTGTTTCTTCTTGTAGCTGAAGGTCTCAGTAGCTTTATTTTGGCTTAAAAAGCGGAAGGGACTTTTCGTGGCATTGCCATTTCCCAAGTATTGTATATTCTGCACCTCCTTTTTGTTGACGATATTATGATTTTCACTAATGGGTCGAGAAAAGATATTGATAAGGTGTCTGAAGGACTAACCCTTATACAAGCTGCTGCGGGCATGGTGGTAAATTTTGAAAAATCCACTATATCATGCTCGAACTTATCTGAGCAGGAGACACACAGAATTGCTCTTCGTTTGCCTTTTAGAGTTATGGATTTGGATGCTGGAATAAAGTATCTGGGGTTTTTTTAAAACCGAACTCTTACCTGAAGGCAGATTGGCACTGGTTATTAACAAAATTGGAAAAAAGACTTCAATGCTGGAGTCAAAAATGGCTCTCTCGGGCTGGGAGACTGGTTCTGGTAAAATCTGTTTTGGAAGCGATACCAGTCTACTGGATGTCTCTTGCATGGCTGCCTAAGGGGATTCTTGAACAGATTCGCAGGCTGTGTTTTGCTTTTCTGTGGAGAGGTAAGATTGATCATAGGGCTCTGGTTTGGGTGAGGTGGGAGAAAATTGATGTTCCAAAAGCTTTGGGAGGGTGGGGGTTAAAAAATATTTTCCTTTTTGCAAAGGCGTTAGGAGCAAAAGTCTCGTGGAGACTTATTCATACACAGAGTCTCTGGACTCGCGTGGTGTATCATAAATATATTGCTTCTTTGACTCTCATTGAGCGGGTTCGGATGGCGGACAAATCTCGGACAAATTGCTCAGTAGTCTGGAAAGCGGTGGTAAAGCATTTTGATCTGGTTGGCTCTGGTTTGGTGTGGAGAATTGGTAATGGGAGAATGGTTCGTATTGGGATTGATCCTTGGGTAGGCTGTGGGGGGGATCGTGTCCTTCCTGCCGAGCTGAGGTTACATTTGGAAGCAAGAGGGTGTCTTTTTATAGCTGATATTGAGGATTAGGAAAATTCTTCGTTATGGCACCAAGGCTGGATCAGTGCTCAGAGACTTGAGATTCATGATGATCTACAAGCGGCCTGGGGGAGATGTAGTTAAGGGTTTCAAATGTCAGATTGACTAACCGGGATGACGAATTGGTCTGGGACCATCATCCTTCAGGGTGCTATACTCCTAAATATGGTTATATTTAGCTCAATGTGATGGTCATAACCGTGATTTGGTTTGGTGGTGGAAGCAGCTGTGGAAGCTAAAATGTCCGGGTAAGGCAAAATTACTCTTCTGGGCTATATTGGAAAATAAGGCCCCAACATGGGACATCTTGCAAAAGAGATTTCTTGAAGGCCTATGTTTTTGTGCGCTGTGTCGGCGGGCTGAGGAAACTATTCAACATCTCTTTGTTCATTGTAGTTATTCTCAAACTATATGGACTGAAGTCGGTAAACTGATGGGTTTCATCGGGGGGTGGCAGGGAGATTATGTTCTCCAGGCTTTTCAAAGCTGGTGGTCGGGCCAAAACTCTCTCCAAGTTGTTCCTTGTATCTTCGCTTGGGGGATTTGGATCACACGCAACAAGATTATTTTTCAAGACTATCGAATTCCGATGGAGTCTGTTGTGTCTCAAATCGTTGCAATTATTCAACATTTCAAGGAACCTGAGAAGCTTATCAAGTTTAGGCCTGTGCGAGAGGAACTGATTGACAAAGATATCCCTTGGGGATTCTTTGATGGAGCTTCTCAAGCTCGGCAAATGAGATGTGGTGGGGGTGGAGTACTTTTCAAATCTGAGGCTCATTATTTTCATTTCTCGGCTGGATTAGGGAGGGGATCAAACAACTATGCTGAATTAATGACACTCAGGCTTCTGCTGTTATTTGCTTTGGAACAAGGTTGTTTGTCTTTACAAGTCTTTGGTGACTCTATGCTAGCTATTGAATGGGAAAAAGAGACTATACAGTGCCATGTGATGATACTTTTACCTATTCTGGAGGAGGTGTTCCGCATTAAACAACAATTTAATCATATTTCTTTTACACATGTCTATAGGGAATGGAATGGGGTGGTTGATCAGCTATCCAAGGAAGCAACGCAGCGGCATATAGTCTTTGGTATCTGGAGGATTACTGTTCACTCTCGAGACTGCTCATACAGCTATTATCATCGGCCTTTTCATGATGCAGTTTTGGATCAGCATTGAGCTTTTGGCTCTAATTTTTGTGACCTGACATATCTATTTTGATTTCTGTTATGATATCCATAGTATGTTGATATGATTGTATATATTACAGTCTGGGAGTTTGTTTATATGAGACAGCAAATATATGATCTGTGATGAATATAGCTGATAGTTTCATTAGCTATGACAGTCTGGGACAGTTGTAAATTTTTCTTGTTTATGTTAATATGAGGCAGTAAATATGTGATAATGTAGGAATCCTCGTGATCCTCTTACATGTGCAGATGTAATTTTGTTCTTTTTGAAATAAAATTATGAATTTTTCCGAGGAAAAAAAAAAACTTACCTTATGGAAACTTATGTATAAAAGATAATTATTTATCAAGTTAATAAGATACAAAAGATTAAAAAATAATAACTTTTGTTACAGTAAATTTTTTTTATAAGTTATAATAAATAATTTTGTATGGAGATAATAAATAATTATTAGCTTAACACATATTTATGTGATTTATGGCCCATGGTTTTGGTAGCCCATGGAAAAAGCTTACCATGGGCCATAAATCACTAACAATAAAATTTGTTTCATTAAATTTTTATAAGTTATTTAGGCTGTGTAAAAACATAATTATTAACTTCAATAGCTCGATTGACCTATTTAATCCATTAATTATTTTGATATGTTGCATATAAAATTTTAAGTATTTTATGATTAAATAGTTCGATCGAGTTTTTGGTTTAATAACATTTAAACCCTTGATCAATGTATTTGAAAAACCTCAATCAAGCTATTATATTGGTCGAGCTTTTGATTTAACCACAGTAAAACCTCGATCGAGGTAGAAAAACCCCGTTTGAGGTTTTTAAAACCCTCAATCGATTTTTTCTCTTAATCCCAGTTAAACCTTTGATCAGAGTATTTGGAAAACCTCGATCAAGAGTTTTTAAATCCCTTAGTCAAAGGCTTTAAAAACCCTTAATCAAGGATTTTCAAATATCTCGATCGAGGGTTTTACTGTGGCTAAAACAAAAGCTTGATCGGGCTAATAGCTCGATCAAGGACTTTAAAAACATACCCTTAGCCCATTTTCTATAGATTTAATTTTACTGACCTCTTTTCCTAGCATAAAACCTATCATGGGATGCACCTTAGGTGGAACAATTCTTACTAGTGGATTCATCATTTATCCATAGACATATAATTTACGCATTTTTGAGTTCAAATAATATTTTTTTAACTTACATTTAAAAACAATGTCCATAACTTCAAAGCAACTCAAAGAAACATCAACAGCATAAAAAGTACACAACCAAAAAATTTAAAATATATATAAGCCCCACATCGACACATCATCTTCAAAATGCTATTTATAGTTTTTCAATTTTTGTAAACAGTTAAAAATAAGTTTACGTACACACACATATGTAGAAAATGCAATTAAAATTTTCAATTGTTTGTTTCGAAAATTAATAAAATTTGAAATTTTCAAAATAAATTAAAAAAATGTGTGTCATAGTGCATTATATGTATATTATGTTCATATATGTGTTTTTTTTTAAATAATACATTTATCATTAAATTATTTTACATACACACAAGCCACTAGTTAATTTTTCTTGAAATTACCAGAACCAACCTTTCATTAAATGATGTTTTTTTTAAATATAATTGAAAAGATAACATAATTCCCTACAATTTGTTTTCTTGTTGCATGTCGAAATGCACAAGGCATAAATGAGTTTTGAGGGCTTCAATTTAATATGTAAAATATTGAATTTTCATCATCATTTTTTGTCAAAGAGTGTTACCCATGTTTATGTATTCACCCATTTACTAGTTATACCACTATTGAGATCTTAAATCCAACCAGTTATTTGGCACCCACAAAATTTGCTCACACAACACAAGGATAAATTCTTCCTTCTCTACTTAGTAGTCTCTCAAGAATCCCTCCCTCTTGTGTTCTTCAATTTGGCATAGAGAGGTCCAAACCACTGTCCATTAACCTTCCAACAAAGTTTTTCTTGGTTCTTGGCTCCTTCCAAGTTTATAATGGCTTTCTTTCATGGTTGTTATATTTCTTAGTAGGGCAGTCTATTTTTCCAAAATTAAACTCTATTTTTCTCTCCTCTACATCTCTCCAAAAACTATCTCTCCCTTCCAATTCAAATTTCCTTTTATTTGCATACGTGAGGGATGAAAATGAGACTCCTAATCCAATTCCTTTTAGTTCCAATAAGGTAGGGGAGATAAATTTCCTAAGATGTACAAGATGATTAGCTAGTTTTATAAGAAGGTTGAGCCCACTAACTTTACTTCAATTTAAATTGTAAGTTAGACTCAACATGAATATTATTCCAATGAAAATGAAGGGTAATTGCAAGGTGATTAGACATATCACTATCCCCTTAAACCCTTTGACATTTCCCTCTTTTGACATTATAACCCCCTACTCAATCAATCTTGATTCTTTTATAAACTACAAAATAACAATATTTGCAAAAATTCAAATCATCATAGCCTATATATAGTGTTTACTCATTGTTTAAGCAAAATACACTAATAAGTGAACCTATACAAAACATTTCATACTAACATCTTGTTGCCTGCCAAAATGGATGTACAAGTAGACTTTTCATAACATGATGTACAATGAAATATAATAATCACAAACAAGTAAACACAAATACCTATAGAAACTAGACCAAAGATAACATCTTCAATCAATTTAATGTAAATGGATCTCTATAATTCACACCCCACAATTTCAACATAATTTTGCAGTTACATCCACACACCTTTAGCCAAGTCCATTGGTACAATATTTTCTAATAATGGCTGATTGTTGCCCATGTTTCTCTTGAAAATTGCTTCCTGACATGTTTTAAAGGTTCAGGCACATTCCCAAGGATGGTGATTAAATTGCCCTACTGCCTCCAATAATACTTCGTTTATGCCTTTGAAAATAAAGTGCCGCCACATACTGAACAAAAGTACAAATTGCAATCTTTCACTAAAAATTTCAGTTTCTCCACTGAAATGGTCATCAAAATCTATCCCATCACCTTTTGAAACATTTTCAGCCTTCTGCATTGGTTTTTCAAATCCATCGATCTTCAGTAAGTACAGTTATGCATTATAAACATGGAAATCAGATTCTACCTGGTGAATTCATGTATCATAAGAGGCGATAGGGCATTGAAAATATTCACAGAAAAATGTAGAGACTGATTTGAGAGCTAGTGTGACCCTTTAGTGGCTTCAATGATTTATCAAGCTTATTTTTTCAAACACTTTGGGCTACGTGCTTCTTCTTGGAAAGGAGAGTCAAGATCTGAAAGTGTGTTGGGTTCTTCTGCTTTCTCATTATTAAATTCAGAAGCTCTGGATTCTGGATGAGACAACAAGTTTGGTGGACTGCAAGATGTTCGGGAACTAGGCGGTCGTTGCTCCTATGGAATCCTTGAAAATAAGAGAATCCAATTAATTAGCTAATACCATGATTCATGGAATAAAATTAAAAGAAAGACCAAATATAAAGATTGTGAAAAAAAAAGGTTGCAAAGAATATATGATGAGCCTGATACACTACAGCAAGCAGCCAGAGCTTTCAACCTCTGAGTTGCAGTTGATAGACTGATTGAAACGAGATCCGTCCTTATTAGTGTTGCAGCTCCAAGAAAATCACTGGTGTGTAGTCTGGGAGTGTGCTTGATAGTTTTTGAAACAAATTTACATCCTAAATTTGACCTTAACAACTATAGTTGTCAGCTGTCCTCTAAAATATTTGAGCCATTTACCTGCAACCTGCTTAGGAACATGATCTATCTTATTCACAAGTAATACCAGACGAGTTTCAAGACTTTCCAACATCACATTCACAATCTCAAATAGACTAATTAAAATCTCTTAGTAGACTAATTCATAACAAATTATGCAGGAATGCCTTCAACAACAGGCTTTGCTAACTCAAGTCACCTCTAGATGTTTTTCATATTTATTGTTTAATAGCGTATGTCCATTCATTATAGCTGCAAATTCTTGGTGTGGTGCTCAGCATGATTTGGCTTAGTTTGCTGGTTATAGCTCTGGCCATTTGATATTTTGAAACCCAATTAAATCCAATCATAATTCGTATGGAGAATTGAACTTTGGGATTTTTGTATTTGATGACTGGAATCAACCGAATTTAGTAACTATGATTCAAATATCCAGTTTTTACAGTGTTTTCATAAGTCCACACAATACACTCTCGATTTGCATTGTTGTTGCAGCAATCGAATTTTGGGAACGAATATATTTTGAGTTTTAAGTTTTTTTCTTGCCAATGTTTTGAGTGGCGTCAAACTCATTATGACTTTAGATAGAACAAACTTGGAGTTGAAACGTATTCTTTTTTCCATCTGAGTTCATGTCAGGGATGCAAACCTTGAAAAGGTTCTGCAAGTCAAAATCTAGAATTTGATATAGATTCCTATAATCTTACGGTTCACTATAAATTTGCACTCAGATTCACAAATTCTCTCCAACTTGCTTTAGCAGTCCAACCTTCGGACCAAGCTGCAGCTTAACTTATAACTGATCCCGACAATGACACTCTTGTCCCCCACAAAATCACATGGAAAGAACTCTCTTTCCCTTCTGAATGGGTCCTTAACGATCCCAAACCCATTCCTTCAACAATAATCAAATTTGCCTCTGTTATCCAAGAAATTGACAGTCAACCATCATACAGTTTCCTTCTCCTAACCACTGGAAATCCCAGAGTTTTTTAGCCTTGTATGGTGGACCTTCAATAACACCATCACCATATCTCTCTAGACAACATTCATTACAAAAGGAACGCCAGTTAAAATCTACAGCATGTACACATTGTTAATAATGACAACTAACACAAATCCTGGTATGTTTACGGGAAGTTTTTTGTAAGTGGCATAATTGGCAGCAGTTTTACTCATGTAACTTATTTTATGAAGTATATAGTGCATGGTTGGATACGTAGTTTGTGCGATAATCTGAGAGGCTGAATGGACTGTCATGTATGTTGGTTGTGAAGCCTGATCTTCCAGAGATGTTATTGAGTAGTTGTGTTTGTACCCCAGGGTTGCTATACACTCATCCCAGCCGAGGGGTGCAGGGGAACTTAGTCCCCTCCCGCTGGGGATCCAAGGGGAGCCATCCCCCTTGGTTGGGGGGTCTAGGGGGCCAGCAGACCCCTGACGAGGGTTCGGGGACAGCGCCCCCAAGAAAATGGGTCCAGGGGCGAAGCTCCTGAAGGACATTTTTTGGGATGTGTGTTGGCCAATAGTTTTGCGGACCCGTGGTATTGGGTAACCCATAGTATTTCCCCTATAAAATAAAGCATTTTAATGCATTTGTGTATGGTATTGTAGCATTGTAAACAATCTATGTGATTGTGTGTGAGAGACTGTAAGAGCATGAAGAGGAACTGCAACGATGTTGCTGCAGGTTGTATCCCTTCGTCTTGTTGGATGATATAATATAAAGGACTGACGAATTTATTTGTGAACGTAGCCCATCTTTGGGGTGAACCACGTTATATATGTGTCTCTCTTGTAATGTGTTTTCTGTGTTTTGCATCTTGTTTAATGATTTAACTCTATAGCTGTTATTTCTCTGTGGCCCTTTTTTCTAACAATGTAATCTCCATGTTCTTGATTAATGAGGTTCAATACTTTGCCTATGTGGATGTTTCCCTTTATGGAGTTTTACTACATTAAACTGGTGTGGAATGATGTTATCCTTGTTTCCTATCACTGAATTATTAACAAGTGGTATCAAATCTCGTGAGAGAGAGACATCAAAGAGAAGGTTGGGGAAGAGAGCAAGCACTGTGAACGTGGAGGGGTCGTTACAGTTGACCATAAGAGAAGAGTTGGATCGTGAGCCCTTGGAGTCCATGGAAAATACACTACCATTACAGCCTGTGGATACTATTGTTGTTGTTGGAGACCATGAAGAGGAGATCCTGTCTGAAGACACCCGTGTGGGGTAAAACCTATGAAGAGAGGAGTGTCATTGAGGGGAAGAGAGCATATGGACTTGAAGACACTGGCTAGGTGGTTCGTGGAGCACATATCCGACTAAGAATTCAAATGATGTATTGGGATCTTATATCACATATCAATATATGTTGATACTTCATTTGTATATCAAAGATATTTTCTTTTGCATTGGGATGTAACTGGATTTTGCGGGTAGTAGTTCTACAAACGATATTGAGAGAGGGCACCCTTGTATTAGATGGCATGAAATTTGAGCTCGTGAGTTCTCTAGACATGAAAAACAACTTAAAAGGAATCCAAGCTCCCAAAAACCCATGAAGAGAGTCGTTGGTGACGCTGTCATTGATGGACATGGTGCTGCCACTACTGAGTTGACGGTGAATTCACTACTGAAGAGAAGAATTGTCACTTCTAAAGAGAGCCACAGGAAAAGGATTCATTTGTTGCCGGGATGCGGAGAAGAACCGGACCGTGGAGAGAAGCTTCCCATTGTCTTTCTACTTTGGAATCATTGTTGTTGCTTGGGAGCCATGTTGTTGCTTGTCGTTGGACCCTCTCATGAGTCTCTTGTTTGCAGAGGAGGTGTTATTTTTTGTTTGGGATATATATATATATATATATATTTCACAAAAATTGCGTTGTTTTTTGTTTAGGAGTATGTATATATTTTGAAAAACAAATCACAACAATGTCTAGTACAAAGTTTGAGATTGAGAAGTTTAGTGGTAAAAATAACTTTGAGTTATGGAAATTAAAGGTGTGGGATCTATTAGTACAACAAGGGTTGTGGAAATCCCTAGATGGTAAGAGAAAGAGACCGCTAACTATCACAGACGATGAATGGGAGGAATTAGATGCCAAAGGATGTAACATGATTCGTTTATGTCTTGCGGATGATGTGTTGTTTAATGTTGTTGAAGAGAAGTCAGCAGCAATCGTATGGAGCAAGTTAGAAAGCATCTATATGACGAAAAATTTGAAAATTGAATTTACTTGAAGAGACAGTTGTATGGTATGAGAATCAAAGAAGAAATGAAGATAGAAGATCATTTGAATGTTTTCAATACTCTTATTTGCCATTTGACTAGTATGGATATTAAAATTGATGATGAAGATACAATAGTCAATCTTTTATGTACCTTACCTGAATCTTGGGGTCAAGTAGTTTCTTCCATTAGCGTTAGTACAATTGATACTTTGGAATTTGACAATGTGGTTAGAGCATCGTTGTCTGAGGAATTAAGGAAGAAATCTAGTTTTGAAACTTCTACGCCTGAAGCTTTGGTTGTTAGAGGTCGATCCAAAGAAAGAGGTGAAACGTCTAGAGGTAATTCTAGGTCTAAATCAAAGGGCAGAAAGAGAAAATTGAAATGTTGGTACCGTAGCAAGACTGGTCATGTCAAGAAGGACTATTGGAAAAGACAAGAATCCAAGAAAGGTGAATCCAAATCTTAGGAAAATTCAGTTAAGTCTGATTCATGTATGATCGATGAGGTTTTGTCCATTTGTAGTGCTTCTGAATATAATGAATAATGGCTATTATATTTTGGTGCTTCGCACCATATATTTCCTCACAAAGATTGGTTTGCTTCCTATCAAACAATTAATGATGCTATAGTTATTTTAGGAAACAATCATTCATGTAAGATTGATGGGGTTGAAAGTGTTAAAATTAAAATGTTTGATGGAGTTATAAGAACACTAACAGATGTTATACATGTGCCTGGATTAAAGAAAGAAAAAAAATCTTTGGGAGTGTTGAATTCTTGTCGTCATAAGTTTACAGGTTTAAGTGAAGTACTAGAGGTATCTAAGGGTGCTTTAGTGTTCATGAAGGCACTGAATACATGAAATATTTACAAATTGGTTGGAAGAACTCAAGTTAATGATATAACATTAGTATATGAAGAGGTGTCAAAATACACTCAATTATGGCATCAGTTCCTTGGTCATATGAGTGAGAAAGGACTTCAAGTATTAATGAATTGTAAATTGCTTCCAAATCTGAAATCTCTGAATTTGATGTTTTGTAGATATTGTATATTTGGAAAATATTGTAGACAAAAATTCAAAGCAGGTAGTCATGTTAGTAAAGGAGTTCTCAATTACATTAATTCTTATTTGCGGGGTCCATATCCTACTATTTCCTATGGGGATAAGCATATTATGTATTTTGTATAGATATTTTCTCAAGGAAATTTTGGGTCTATGTCTTAAAAAGGAAAGATGGTGTGTTTAACATGTTTAAACAATTTAGAGTTACGGTAGAAAAAATAAATGGCATGACAATAAAATGCTTAAGAATGGAGAATGGAGGTGAGTTTACTTCTTTAGATTTTGAGAAGTATTGCAAAGAAGAAGGGATCGTAAGACATAAAACGAATGTATAAACTTCTCAGCAAAATGATGTTGCAGAACGCATGAATAGGACTCTTTTAGAGAGAGAAAGGATCATACTCATTAATGTTAATATGGGGCAAGAGTTGTGGGCATAAAAAGTTCCTACTGTTGGTTATCTAATAAATCGATCACTATCAATGTCAATAATTTGTAAAATTACGAAAGAGGTATGGACTAGTCATCCTTGTCATTATTCAAATTTGAAAATATTGGTTGTGAAGCTTATGCACTTACTCCTAAAAATTAGTGTTCTAAGTTAGACCCTAGATCAAATAAGTGCATTTTTGTTGGATGTGATGATGTAACAAAAGGATATAGATTGTGGGATCCTACTACCCACAAGATTGTTATTATCATAGATGTAATGTTTTTATGAATCTTCTATGATTAAATCAGAAAATGTAAAAGTGCATGTGGAACATGAACATGTACTGTCAAAAGAACTAGTCCAGTTGGAGAACCAATCTTCTCATGACTCAAAGAAGAAATAAGAAGTTTCTAATGAGAAAGAATTCATACAAGATGAAGAAATTCAAGAAAATGTAGAAACCCCACAACCTACACCAAGAAGATCAACAAGGGAGAGAAATATTCCTAAGAGGTATATCAATTTTGTTCCTTCTGTTTTATTTATTGATGATGGAGAACCTTCTTTTTTTCAAGAAGCCATTTATTATGTTTACAATGCTAAGTGGAAGATGGAAATGAAAGAAGAAATGGATTCTCTGGAGAAAAACAAGACATGGGAATTGGTTGAACTCCCTGAAGATAGAAAAATTGTTCGATGTAAATGGGTCTTCAAATTGAAGAAAGGTGTTGATGGTAGGGTTGAATGACACAAAGCTAGATTGGTCACAAAAGGGTACTCTCAGATGGAAAGTATTGACTATCATGGTATTTTTTCACTAGTTGTCAAGCTTGTATCTATTCGTATTGTGTTAGCACTAGTTGCATTGCTTGATTTGTAATTAGAGCAACTAGATATTAAAACAACTTTCTTACATGTAGATTTAGATGAGGAGGATTTTATGGAACAACCAGAAGGTTTTGTGCGGCATCATAAAGGAAGATTAGTGTGCAAGATCAAGAAATCATTGTATGGCATGAAACAGTCATCCAAGAAATGGTACAAGAAGTTTGATTCTTTCATCGCAATCCAAGGATATACTAGAAGTGAATATGATCATTGTTTATACTTCAAAAAAGTAAATGAAATATTCATTATCTTAGTGTTGTATGTTGATGATATTCTTATTGTGAGTAAAAGCATGGACAATATTAAAAGGTTGAAGGCTCATATGGTTAGGAATTTTGATACGAAGGATCTTGGAGCTGTAAAACAAATCTTGGGTATTGAAATACATAGAGATAGAAGAAATCATAAGCTTAGGTTTCACAAGAGAAGTATGTTGAGAAAGTACTTGTAAGATTCTGAATGAATAAGGAAACACCTGTGAATGTTCCTTTGGCTTCCCATTTTAAGTTTTCTTCAAGTTTATGTTCTAATAGTGTTGAAGAAAAGGATTATATGTCTCGTGTACCATATGCCAATGCAGTAGGATGTTTAATGTATGCAATGGTGTGTAATAGACCTGATATTTCACATGCAGTAGGTGTTGTTAGTAAATACATGGAAAATCTGGGAAAATAACATTGGAATGTAGTGAAATGGGTGCTTCGGTACCTAAGAGGCACAAGTGACTATTGTATCACCTTTAAAAATAACAGTGATTATGTATGTGGTTTTGTTGATTCAAATTTCGTAGGTGATTGGACACGAGAAGGTATACTTCAGGTTATGTATTTATTCTTGCAAGTGGAGCTATAAGTTGGATGTCAAAGCTTCATGAAACAATTTCTTTATCCACTACAAAGGTTGAATACATCGGTGGCTCTCATGCTTGCAAAGAGGCAATTTGGATGAAAGTTCTACTTGGAAAAATTGGAAGGCTGCAAAAGAGTGTGCATGTTTTCTATTACAGTCAAAGTGTTATACATTTGGCTACAAATCTTGTTTATCATAGTAATACTAAACATATTGATGTAAAGTATCATTTTGTAAGACAAGTTATTACTGAAGGTGGAGTAGATCTGAAAAAGGTTCATACTCAAGAAAATTGTGCAAATGTGTTTACAAAACTAGTGTTATTAGAGAAGCTACGATGGTGTGTGGTTTCTCTTAGTTTGAAAAAAATGTAATGAATAGTCTTGGGAAAAGTATTATAGAATTTTGTTTTCAAGGTGAATATTGTTAATAAATACAACTAACACAAATCCATATTTGTTTAGGGGAATTTTTTGGTAATTGGCATAAATGGCAACATTTTTACTCATGTAACTTATTTTATGAAGTATATAGTGCATGGTTTGGATACATAGTTTGTGTGGTATTCTGAGAGGTTAAATGTCTCTTCTTGTAATCTCCATGTTATTTATTAATGAGATTCAATACTTTGTCTGCATGGATGTTTCCCATTATGGGGTTTTACCACATTAAACTGGTGCGCAATGATGTTTATCATTATTTCTTATCTCTGAATTTTTAATAAACATCCACAAATACCTGTAAATATTCCATTCTCTATCATTTGTCCAAACTGCATTATTCTAGTTCCCCCATGCAAATCTCCATAACCATTATCTGAAGAAGAAAAAAAAGATATTCAAATTGTCCAAATCCATACTAGGAAACATCTCCTCTTAGCCAGTATCCATATTAACCACATGGAAGTTGCTTTATGGCCTCTATTCCGTCATATTTGTGGATGGAAAAATTCACCATGGCATCACAAATAGAATAACTACCAAAAGATGAAATAGTAGATGCCACAGAGAAACTATATGTGGTCTTGTCAGTATAGAGAGAACATGGTAATATATCAGGGGTAGGACGCTTTCCCCAAAACAAGGAGATTCTAGAAGAAAATAAGAGGCTAGAAGAAAGACAAAGATAGCCTGAGAAGTATAAAGCAATAATCAAGCAACATAAGATAGAACAATGATTAGGATTTCCTCCTTTAAGGCTCGGGACTTGCAATGTAAAAGGAATCAAATATCCTTCCTTGGTCGAGAAAGAAGTATTTGAACTATCAAATAAAAATACTCTCCATTCAATCCTAAGGAGCATACAATGAAAAATCTATTCTACTAGGATCTACATACACATCTTGATGCTAAAGAATTTTACAAGATAATGGATAAGGTTGAGCAAAACAAATTATCTCAGAAATGGCATTTTGAGATGAATGTCTAGAACCAGTGGATATCCTTCTTTAAGTGGAGAAAACAGTTTGTTGAAACCATAGACATGATGCAATCCATATCCCAAATTGCTATAGAGAAACCTCAGAAGATTGCAATCCTAAGGACCCTGAAGGACCATTTATGGCTCTCCTGTGAGGGAAAATAATTTTACACCGATATGGACTTCCCTCATTTATTCCCTTTTAAACTCCAATACGAATACACTTCCACTCCTATAGCACCTACTGTTCTTAATCTATTAAAGTAGGATTTACTAGAGCAGGTTAACTCGACAAATTTAGCTCTAAAAGGTGTGGCCTTACATAATTTAGAAATACAAAGAAAAATGCCCAAGGTTACACAAATAGATTCCCTTCATATCCTTTTCCATAGAATATATGAAGAAATTAAAGTTTAAACATGTTAGAGTAGAAGTCCATAAAGATCAAAATTAGCCAGCATCTACAAAAGAAATAAGAACAATCAATGAAATGTTCAAAGAAGAACTGTCATAGATGATAAGAGATCTTGACACCAACATAGGAGATGCATTTGTGTTTATTGCACAAAAGATAAATGAAAATAATGCTAGACTATAAACTCCAAGGAGATAAGAGAAGAATTCATCCTTCCAGACTGAATGAAGGGTCTCCTTCTCCTCTAGCAAGCTCTCTTATAGGCACTAGATCCCTTAGAACAAAATCCACAACTAAAAAGGAAATGGCCCTGCTACTATCAACTACAGAATACCCAGTTTCCATTCCAATGTGGTCAAGAGACAAGCAAAGAAAGTTCACTCCCCCCGACATGATCAAATAATATTTCTCTCATTGAGAATCTTATAATGTGAGAAACTTCTATACATGGACCATAGATAACAAGAATGAACAAGAAATTGTCGATCTTTGTGAAAAAAATGCTAACCTACTATTAAGCCTGTATTGCATCCATGAGAATGTCCCCTACATAAACAATTAAGACTATCATAGCAGGATTCAATGGAATCTTGGTTACTTGGTGGAACCAGGATGTTCCCACTGAGAAAAAGGAAGAATGTAAAGCAGCTTGCTTGGTAACTAGTACCTCTGACCACACTAATTTCATTGGAGATTTAATAGAAGAAAATGTCACAAAATGGTGTAGATCAGGTGTTTATAGCCAAACGAAGCACCGTCAAGTACTCCTACAGCTTAAGATAAAATTTGTTACCCAATTCCACTGGTACCATAAACAATGGGTAAAACGCATATACCAGATAGAACCAACTACAGGAGAAGAAAAGTTTTTTAAAGAAAAATACTTCTCAAGTATTCATGCCCGTTGTTGAAAGAAATGTAACTTCAGAAGATAGTTTATTGTACTTTTATTGTATTCCTCCTTCAAAGATGTTATTCCTTTGTTCATAGATGTCCTTGATGTAATTGGTCATGTAAAAGTCATGAGGTAAAACCTTCGTTGTAATCCAGGGAAATAATACCCACAAAGGTATTTTGTAAATGTTATTTTGAGTCTTCCTAGGTAGGTCACCCCTAATTAGATAACTTGGATGACCTAATTAGGTAATTGAGTCACTCACCTAATGAATATAAATAAGTGAGGCTCCTCCCTCATTTGTACACTCCTCTCACTCAAACAATTGCGCAAGAGAGAGAGAGAGGGGAGGGGGGGGGGGAAGTATATTGTGGAAAGGGATTTTCTAGTCTTGTTCTTGGAATCTTACATTGCACTTCGTCAAATTCTATATCGAGGAAGTTTTCCTGGGTTTCCTCCCCCATGAGGGTTTCACAAGATAAATCTCTGTGTTCTTTTGTTTGGTTGTGCTTGTCTTTATTTCAGTGATCCTTTGCTTATGGTTATGATGTTATGATGCTAAATGTTTTAAGATATTATATAACCATCAAAATTCTAACATGGTATCTGTTATCCCTAAAGTTGAACCTAGACTACGGGATTCAAGCTTAAGGAAATCTTTGTTCGAAAATGTAAAAATCAAATGAAATCAAATTACAAACACAAGCTGGTATCAAACCAAGGCTAATGGAACCTCACAGTACTAGAAGGCACTAGGCTAGTATTACTTTGTTTGTACAGTTTAGGTATGAAATCAAAACATCACACAATTTACAATGAACAGAGCTGGTATATATATCACAGATGGGTAAATACAAATATTTATAAGAAGATCAAAGCATTGAAGTAAAGGCTGGTATGAATCAGAGCTGCAGGAAAATCAAACAGATACTGTATAACATGAAAATAATCACAAAGTTCAAGACTCGGGTACTATGATCCTAAATCATGAAGTGAAACTGTTAATGTTTATAAAAATAAAAGATAATTGTCATCTCACGATAAGAATTATTGTAATGGAATATGAATGACCATGTACATAAAAGAATTATCAGAGAGACAATTTATATAACACAAGGACAAATCATCATCAAGTTTATTCAAAACTAGAACCTGTCAATGAAGCTGCAAAAAGTTCATGCTACACAGAATGCTTACAAATCATCAAGCATTGCTCCCAAAACTGCCAACCTACAGTCCCCCTGCGTTCTCCTGAAAGGAAGAACTCTCTCCTCTCTGCTTTCGAGCCTTTAGCTGGGACCTCTCCACTTTTTCCCAGTATCAATTATCCAATTTATAATGATTACAATTTCTTCTAGCCTTGAGAGGCTTACATCTCCTTAATTTAGCAAAAAGATAACGTCAAATCTGATATTGGGTTAGCTGTAGCTAATTTTAAGCAAAACCAAATCTGAGATTTATTTTAATAGTTATAGTCTTAATATACGAATTGTATCCAATGCTTGACACCTTTGAGCTCGATTTTTAGACTAATCCCTTTTTAATCTGGAGCTTATCTTTAACTTGAAATCTATAATTAATCTGGCAGACTCCAAATACTCTGCCACTTGTAATTGATTCAGCAACTGCTTGCTAAGGATATTTTGATTGCCGATCCTTTTCCAAAATTGGGAAGTTAATCCCTTTAAAACTATCTGCCTTTATTTGGGGCTCGTTCTGTCTTTCAGCCTGAATAATAGGATCCAAAATCTTTATACTCTGCCATTTGGTATTCGTAAATGCCCTGTCATCCTTTATAACCCAAATGCATGTGAATTGAGTGGCTAGCACATGTGAATCTTGAAATGGATAATTGAAGAAAGATAAGTTTGGATGTAGATTCAACACAACATTTAGGGCCATTTCTTCCATCACTTCAAGCACGGACTGAGGAGCATCAGCTAACCAGATGGCGATATTTGGATGTGTAAAGATGAACTGCTTATAGTCAATCTCCAAGCTACACTTATTTGCAGCAACCATCTCATTGATCAGTCGAATATATTCACGTTCACCATTTCCACTTCTTTGGCTCACATAGCTGAGTACAAATTATCTGAACTTTTTGGCAATGAAACGCCGAACTTCACCTCGAGTGACCCATTCTCTTAATGTTCCTTGAATATTGTACATTTCATACTCACCCTCGTCGTCTTCTTCCTCCTCGTAAGGCTCCTCTTCAGTTTGGTCAGTCACTGGAGGCTCAACCCAGGCCCTTCGTGATGCAAGTTCCATGATATTATTTATCTGTGCAGGTAATATTAACAGAGCTATCAATATAGTAAATAAAGTAACGGCACGGCCCCAATCTGAATGCATTGTAATATCACTATAGCTCACAGTTGAGATTGTGATGATTATGAAGTAGATGGCATGATAAAAGGTTAGATAACCATGAGGGCATCTTGCTTGGTGTTCAATCCTTGAAAAATCCACCTTTGATCACAACAAAGTCCAGTTTTCCAAGTTTAATTAACTCCGAATATACATCCAATTCTTCTACATTCCAGCCTTTGACCAATGTCAATCGATAAACAGTTCACTGTTGTTTGTCACGAAGAGCCTTCAGTGAATCAACAAAGCGCTCCCAAAAGTCTCCAAACAGAGGTCTATCAATGGTCTTCAATCTTTCCTTTGTTTCCACAAGAGAGAGAGCACAATGCCAAGGAGTCATGCCTTCAGTCAATCTTTCCTCCTTCAGGGCTAGGTATAACCCCAAGTTCCCTTGCTGGGATATTGCTAGCCAAGACACTGGCCAGTCGCTCACATTGTCTCTGCAGAGTTGCTATCCATCGTTTTGCACAGAAATCCCTACCAGAGTTTACCAGCTGAAAATAGATATGGTGCACTGCTCTGTCATCAACTTCAACATGCTCCACCCAAGTCACCTTAGAATAGCTATTGGGCATCTCTTGAATGAGACAACCAGATGGTCGCCTTCGACATCTTATCACTGAAGAAGAATTCCCTCGTAAACTGTCCAGGGATACATCAACAATAGCCCATATTGAGTCTGAATGTTGCTTGTAATATCTGATGAAATAATTATCTCGGGTAGGCACTAGTGGAGAGGGCACTTGAAACTCTGCATGCATCACTTGCAAAGCACCATTGTAGTTGCCTGCTATGCCTGTTGAAAGCACCATATAAGATACACTTTCTTTTGCACATACAGGGGGTCATGACAAATGAATGAATATATTGATGATTTTAGGTTATAAAAACAACCCTAAAGACAATCAATCAAACATAAAATATAAAACCAAGCAAAATTAAAACAATAAAAACCAACTATAATAAAAAATTTAAACATAAACAGGTGAAACAATCCTAGAGATAACAGTATCAAATCCACCCTGAAAGAATTATTTGTGCAGCCGAAACACTGCTACAACTGCAGCTACTTGAGATCAGGGTTTCAAGCTTGAAAACCCTAGAAGGAAAAATCTAGTCATCTTGTAATATTCGTTATAACTTAAGTTTGGAGAAGGCTCAAGAGCTAAAACTTTTACAATACGAAGATGAGATATTAATGTACCTTATGTACAAACTTCAGCCTCAGATTAGTTGTACTTTAGGAGATATGATTCCTTCAAATCAGGGATCAAGCGTCTTCCAGAATTCAGTCATAAACATGTGACCTAGGGAGAATTTCTATATCTAGGGCTAGGAATATCCAAATTGAATTTTGTAAGATGGTGTTGATATGAAACAGACTATAGTTTATGTGGTGTGATCTTTAGACCTCGAATATGAAACAGTGACACAGAAGTACATACAAGTTCATTACACTGAACTAGTCCATAAACATGTCAACTTGGGAAATTTAGCATAAGTTCCACTTGGTGAATCCAGTATTGCTCTAACCTATGGGGTTGGAAAGAGGACAGATTGGACTATCTCATGATGAAGTTTTAAACCTTGAGAAGGAATTGCCAAGATATAATAGAATCAGGATCAGACAATTCTGTAGAAGAAATTTGAGAAACTAGGGCTTTCTGTTCCGAGCACTTCCCTCCACCTATCAACTGAAAAAGGAGAACCATCCAACTTGCCCTAGGAGGGCCCATATTTCTATGAAGAGAGTTTCCCATTCTGTGGATTTTCAATTTTTGACCTAACACTGCTGCCGAGAAAACTAGGGTATCAAATATTTTGTAGTTCTTTCCACAGTTTTGGGAAAATGGGTATGTTGCTCAGCTCACCTTGAGGAGGCGCATATTTTTATCAAATTATATCTGAAAGCTACCTAAGTTGCTATCAAACCCTAGGTCCACCAAAAGCAGTCTTCCAAAAAATCTTTCAAGGAAGCATCAAGTTGAAGCAATCTCATTGGTAAGTTCTATCCTCTCTATTTCCATTTGAGGTTCTCATTTTTATCATGATGACTAACAATACCAAGCTTGAAGACAATCTTGAAGGAGCCAAGAACTTTCGAGCATGGAAGTATAGATTGATTCTCATACTTCCAGAAGCATGACTTGGAGAACTATGTCAAAGAAGAAGTTTCAGATCCATAGGGAGATGAGAACAAAGCCAAGCATAAGGACTTAGTCAAAACTAAGAGGATTATTTTCGTCTCCATCGGATCTCAAATGCAAACTTTGATGCACTGAACAACTTGTATGAAGAAAATAACATCAACAGGAAGATGACCTTGAGAACTCAAATCAAGGATTTGAAGATGCAGATGTTAGAAAGCATTCACAAGGGTCTCTCAAATCAAGGAGCAACTAGAATCCATTGGAGACAATGTTGAAGAAGCGGAATTAGAGAATTAGAGGAAATTTGGGGTCTAAAATGGGCCTTATAAAAAACTGTGCCATGGATGAGCTGGATTGAGTTGAATTTTTAAACCAATAGAATTTCAATATCTTTGGTCAACCATTATGGTTGAGTTGGACACATAATGCTTATGTGGCATATTTTTATTTGACAATAGCTAACTCCATATCAACCTCACCTTGGTTAAGTTCTTGAAAAGATCACCTCGAAATAAGATAAATAAACATAACTAATAAATATAGAATATTTTATTTGATCACTACTTCCAACTCCTCTAAAAGATAACCTTCTCATTAATTAAAATTGTAGTGGAAGCATTTTGAAATACTAAAAACATTTATTAATCAATTTTTTTAAAAGAAAACTAAATAATATTTAATTTTAAATAGACTTATCTTGAAATACTAAATAAAAGATATTTAGTATTTTTAATATTATTAAATAATATTTAACAAATAAATATATTAAATTATTAGATCCAAAAATAAATAAAACATTAAATACTAACAAAATAAAAAATAAAAACTATTTTTGATGTTACTAAAATATAATAAAATTTTATTTTACTTTTTTTCTCTCTTACCTACCTACCCATT
>LPNX010099094.1:74029-217184 GCA_001517045.1 Pseudotsuga menziesii
GTGACAACCTTGAAAGGTCTCCCAAGTTCATGAAAATCTTTTGTTCAAGGGATTTGTTCTAGAAAGAAGCTCACCTACGGAGAAATGCATGTAAGAAGATGCTTGATTGATAGAAAAAGAAGAGAGGGATGAATATGACAATCAAGCCTTAACAACTGATGCCAAGAAGGGAAAGAACAAGAAGGAAGAATATTCTCGCAAGAATAAAAGGACTTCAAAAGAAGGACCTCTCACAGCTCAAATGTTACAGTTGTGATGAGAAAATACACTTTGTGAAAGAATGTCCCAAGAAGAAATAATCGAAGGATGCTATGATCAAGGAGTGTCGGTCATTCATGAAGAATGATCTCTAGGATATGGTTTTGAAACCTGAAGGTAAGTCTGTAGTGTCTTCCAAGTGGATCTCAAGCATGTAGCAGATGGAAACATCGAGAGATATAAAGCAAGGCTTATGGTTTCTCTCGGAAAGAGGGACTCAATTATGGTGGAACATTTCTCTAGTGATCAAACGTACCTCTTCAGTGATGGATATTACACTATATAGTTGATGAAATTGAAGCAGAAGGACAGATTGTGGAACCTCCAGGACTTGGGACTCTCTACAAAAAACCACCTATGTGTAGAAGGCTTTGTATTGGCTCAAAAGGCACCCATGGGATAGCATATACAGTTACATGAGGAGCTTGAGGATCAACTAGAGTGATGGAGATCCCAACCTTTACTACAAGATTGAAGATAGAAAAAGACAAGAAGCTAGTAGATGGGTGCAAGAGAAACTTGTAACAAAGTTCAAGATGGAGAATCTTGATATCCAGTGACCTTTAGAGGTGACATAGATGGATACACATAAGATTAGCAGTAGAGGAGGCCACCTATCACTCTAGTGTTGAATGTCTTGATGCAGAGAGTACAAGATGTAGAGGGAGGATGGTGCTCCACCTTAGAGGGAGTGACTATAGTAGATCTTAGAGTCCCAAAATCTTGACATGATTCTTGGGATTAGTGGTATGGAAAAAACTAGAGGATATTTTCCTTAGCAGAGGAAAATGTGCAATCAATACCTTGAAGAGGTTCAAGATGTTGGGATATGGGTACATTGACAACATATAAATTGAAGTTTCTATGTAATCCTACTTAAGATGATTGGTTCATCGATGTACTTGATGAACAAAAGGACGAATATTTGCTTTGTACTAGTACATGGTGGAGAGAATACGTGTTCACATGGTTTCAATACCTAAAGGATACGATTGAGGATGGCCTCAGATATGCAGGAAATCACAGTATCTACCAGCAAGGATATCATTGACTCTAATCAGGCTGGTAATGCTACAAATAGGAAGAGAACTTCATGTTGCTACTTCAGTATGGCATTATTTCGTGGTTAAGCAAGAAGCATATGAACGTAGCACTGAGTAAAGCTGAGGCAGAGTATATTGCAACTTGTTTAGCAATTTGTGAGGCAATATGATTTTGGAAGCTACTTGCAGGATTGTTCGATGACAACTTGTGTGTATTGTCACAACCAGAGTTGCATGAGGCACATAAAGAACACTCTGAAGCTACTAGAGTCAATTGCATTGTTATATGGCATCATTGATGCAAAATATTCCTTCATGAAGTGAACCAATTGAGAAGAAAGCAAGGGAAGATTCCTCAAGTGATGAGGAATATGTACTTTGGTCCAGAAGAATTCTACCAATGAAGATGAAGATCATGCTCTTATCCATTTCAACATTGGATAATAAGGGATGCATTTGTAGGGCACACAAATTCAACACCAATACACACTTCTATGTGATCTGTGGTGTAAGAATACTTGCTCAGTATTTCTGATTGTGAGAAAGATAGGCACAAGTCCTCAGAATCAGACAATGAAGTAGAGCACGTTGTCAGAGACTCCAGTAATCCATGCAAGGAGACAGAGATCAAGAGGAGTCTACCAAACAAACAAACATAAGTATTTGAATTGTCATTTCCTATGTATCTAGGTTCTTAAATGATATCTTTCAGTTGTGTACATAGATATGTTCCTAGATTTAGGAAGTGTATTATGCATGTTAGAGTGTTTGCATTTATGAACAGTTTACTAGTAATATGCATGTGATAGGTAAGTGGCTTATGGTGTTGTACAACATTCCATTGCTACTCATCTAGAATGAAAGTTATTTGTTGACATGTTGGAAGTAGTGCACGCTCGTAATAATGTCATGGTAGAGATGGAAGGCATCAAGAAAGTTACCATATGTATACGAGATATGGATGAATGTTGTATTGGATGAAATAGTTGTGTGATTGTATGAGATATATCTTTATGCATAAGAATTTTTCATTATGAATATGTTTTGAATATTATGAAATTTTTCTAACCATGCAAATGTATTTGACTTGTAGGAAGGATCGTATGCAATCACCTACAAGAGAAGAATGTCGGAAGAACAAGTGATAAAGAACAAATTCCTGATGTGTTGACTAAGCCTATGTCTCGTGTAAAATTTGAATACTTTCGAGACAAGCTTGGTGTAATCCGAAAGGACCTCCCTCAAAAGAGGGACTAATGATGAGGATGTGGATGTGGTGTCTGTTGCAATGGTGTGGCAACTCAGTCTAGGATTGTTATATCAGCCTCATAAGGCCTGGTTGATCCCATTGGGATTGGTATATCAGTACTGACAAGGCCTGTTTGATCCTAGAGAGATTAGTATGTCTAGCTTTGCTTGTTTGGCTCGAAAGGGTTAGTAATTCAAACAAGGCATGTTTGGTCCCCAGGTAGATTGGTATGTATAGCTAGGCTTGTTTGGTCCAAAAGGATTAGTAAGCCAAACAAGGCAAGTTGTGTCTACTCGAGTGCCCACCGTATTCTTGCTTCAGATGATTCCAACACTTTGTGTTGATGGTGTGGTTGTAGTTCCAACACTTTGTCCTAATGATGTTGATGTGGTTGTGGTCTCAACACTTTGTGATGATAATGTTGATGTAGTTGCAGTCCCAACACACACTCTGTGTTGATGCTGATGATGTTTATGTAGTTGTGGTCCCAAGACTCTGCGTTGATGTTGTCTTAGCATTTTATGCTAATGATGATGATGGTGTTCCAACATCTCTATGTTGATGATGTAGATGATGAACTAACATTTATTTGATGATGATGATGTTGTTTTAGCACTAACATGCTAATGATGTTGTCATTGTCCTAGTATTCATATACTGATGTTGCAAATGATGAAGATGTCCCAATATTCACATACTGATGTTCCAAATGATGATGGTGTTCCAGTATTCACATATTGATGTTGCAGATCATGATGATGTTCCAGAATTCACATACACATGATGGACTGAACGCTGGTGGAACGACTATGGAACAAGCAGAAGCGGAGTGGACCCTGCCATAATTCAACATGAGCATGCAAAGTTTTGTGTACCTTACACAAAATTAAAAGACATGAGTTCACTAATGTCGGATGTGATGATGATAAGCATTTTTTGTATTGCTTCATAAACCACAAGTTCCAATGGCTTGTCAAAATAAAAATAAAGTTACAGATAAGAGAGAGACAAAATAATTGTCATTCGCAGCATATACACCAAGATGTGGGACCCTACTTACAAAAGGAGATTTGGCCACCCGTATGATGACATGATAGAATGGCCATATGAAGACTAGGAATCTTGAGAACTTCCTTGACTTTTGGTGAGATTTGATCCACATTTCTAGGATTCTAAGTACAAGCAAATATATGATGTAGAGTCATTCCTCTGTAAACAATGATTTTTGCATATCTTATATTTTGGGTTCTGTTGAGTGGATTAACAAGATTAACCTAAGTGTAACAAGTGTATAGTCGAGATTCATTTTATAATTGTATCTTGGTATGTTTAAATACATCTTGATTAAGATTTAAATGGTTTTAGTTAAATGATTAACTAGAACCATTAATTATAATACTTTTCAATTGTTTATGTTTACTAAACTTTTTGTTTGTTAAATTAATGCTTTAAATTTATTTTTAAGTTAGAGTAGCTTCAAAAATGACTAGTCACCTAAATTCACATTCATGTAACGTTCACATTCACGTACCACAAGTTGAATGGTTGTGCTTTATTTATGATGCATGATAGATCATGCTTCCCCCTCGTTGAATGCTCCAAAGCAACTGGGAAAAACAAATTTCCCACATAAACGCTTCAGCTGAGACAGGTAAGAGGTCTCCTCTTGGCAACACTTTCGTCATACAAGCCCCAAGGGTTAGCTCAATTGGTAAGACGTGCATACACTCTCTCAGTTCAGGGGGAGGTCACGGGTTCGAGCCTTGAGTCCTCTGGGGTTAGGCCTTCTGCTAGGATGGCCAGCAGTTTACCACCTCGACCATCCACGAATGTGGGGAAGTATTGCTGAGTTTCCCGTGGATATTTCCATCTAAAAAAACACTTTCGTCATACATCGCTCTCTACCATGCCTAGCAAATAAAAATTCAGCCGGCTTAACATGTTCTAATTCCTGGCAAATAAAAATTTGGCCTCTTCCAGATATTTTTATAATCATCCAGCTCCCCCGGCCATCGCTGAAATACCTTTCTCATGGAAGCAAACCCCGTGGGCCCCATCGCCTTCGAGGTGTCGACAATAGTTGACAAAAGCGAAATTGCAAATTGCAAGAACCTTTTGAAAGGCCTTCAAACTCAATGTCATTCAGTGTTTGGAATTTGTAAAAAGTTTTCACTTAAGAGAATAATTAGAATTTTTTATAAACAGTAATGAAAATTCATGAATTATGAAGTACTAAACTTTTTAACAAAGTTGTTTTTACTTTTTTGAAAAAATTATTTTTTAAGTCTTAATAATTTTATAATGAAATTGTTCAAAAAATAATATATGATATTTAGAATATACACTATTGAATTTATGTTTCCATATAAGATACATATTGAACGCTTTTGAAATTACAATAAAATTAATAATAATATTAAAAAAATAAAAACATATTTAAAAACCATATAAGATACATATTGAACGCTTTTGAAATTACAATAAAATTAATAATAATATTAAAAAAATAAAAACATATTTAAAAACCAGGTTAATACTAATTTAATTTATATAAAAAATTCTTTTATTAAATCTTTTCCATCTTACATTTTACCAAATGTTTAATTGACCATCACATCACCATAAATCAAATTCACGAAATGTTTGATTGACTATGAAATCACCTTAATTCAAATTGCAATGTTTCAAAAGAAACTAGTTTTTAGAGAAAGTGAAGAAATAGGGACCATTTTTGTTTTCAATTTGTCTATATGCTGGCTTCATTGTTTGGTGGATCTCTCTTTGTTTGCGGAGCTACTTTATCTTTTGAACCTGTTCTTTTGACCTCTTCGAATATTTTTTTTTTTCTGTTGTACTGATTTTCATATATTTCAATAAAGTATACTTGATTTTCTTGGAAAAAAATTAATTTAAAAGTTTATACACAGTTTAGTTTTATTTAGTCTTTTAACAATTTTTTAGGCAATTGGAACAGCTTTAACTTTTTAATTAGATCAAATCTTATTTAATATCATCATAAAGGAAATTGCGTATAAAAAGTATACTAACAACAACCAGTCAATTCATTAGAAATTGAGACACAATTACCTGTCGTCTCTATAAAATAGAAAATAGACTTCAAACACGAAAAAGAGAATTCATCAAGTATTTATTGTCTGCCTCAATTTCAGTGCAGCAGACATATCAGTTGTCCAGAAGTTTGTAATATTCAAAATCATGTTCGTACTCCATTGAAACTTTAATAGTGATAAAAAAGATATTTTGTTCTGAATTTTGTTTTTTAAATTTCTCGCTCTTCCTCTTAGGTCTACACCAATCCCAATAATCGTATTTGAATTCTTCTTACTGTGTACATGTACTCTCCTCACTCTTTTGTAGAATCCGGCACGTATCGTTTGTTATTTTCAACTTGTACTCTTCCTATTCCAACTATTATTGAATTTTGCATTTTGCATCAACTCTTGGCGTTATTTTCAACTCTTACGCTTCGTATTCCTACTAGCATGGCGTTTTATAACATGTAGTACAATTTTTTTTAATTACTGCTTTTCATTTTCAATTTCTGTTTCTGAAGTGGATGCTTTTCCTGGGTTCCAAACCAACTCTTCCTCTTTTAGCTGTTACTATCATGCAACTCCTTATCAACTCTTTCTTTATTTACACTTTTGAATGACCTCTTTCCAAACTCTTTCTCTTTTTACCAATCTTATTTTCTTATTTTTTATTCAATTTCATTTTCTCATTAACCAGTATAGATCCATCTTAACTATAGCTCTACCAAGCCCCGAAAGGGATCAAGTTCTCTTGAGATGCAAACCCTTTTTAATTTACAAAAATGTTTATTAAGTATTCCTACTCGAGGGAAATGACCAACTTGCTTAAGTAATTTCAAAATAGGGTAAATCCCAGTAATCAAATAGTTTTCCAAAAATTGCTTTACTTGTCTTTCTTTAAAACAAATAATGAATATTAACAGTAATTAATGAGTAAAATAATCCATATAAAATTTTAAAATCGTGATTTATTGGAATTTGAAAAACATTTAACCATCAAATGAAGATTTCAAACATTTATCCAAATGTTTTTGAGAAATGACTTGTTTTTCTCTATAACTAAAAATGAACATTTACATGTTAAGGTTAACCTTGACTTGGGAATGCGTAAGGATGTAATTGGTTTAAGGCACATGGTTTTAGTGGCCCGTGGTTTCTTGCTAGTTGTATTTGCATTTAAAAAACGTTATAAATATGGTTGTAATATTCCATTGTAATAGCTATAATTCTGTAATTTATTTTCTATCACATATTTTATTCTTAACATTATGTGTGCTTAGGTTTCAAGTCAACTAAATTTTAAATTGAAATTTGGTACATAATTACATAAATGTGTTTTACAATTTAGCTAATTTTAAATTAAATTTTATATGTTTTTGGTTTATAATTTTGCTTTTTAGTATTCAAGTCAATTGAATGTTAATATTATTATTTGTAAGATAGTGAGCATTTCCGTAATATATGGTTGTATATTTATATGAGTATAATATTTTTTATTTTTTATTTTTTATTTTTTTTTAGTTATAAGTAGACATGTTATAAGTTTTTTTATTTTTTACTTACATGTGCCAGGTGGACGTTACAGCCAAAAAGATAAGTAAAAATGCAATTATGTATAATATCTTAGCTTTTTCTATAAAATTAAATTAAATCAATTACCCTCCCAGACTTAGCTTTTTCCAATGAATACTTGATCCAATAATATTTTAGCTTTTTCCCATGAATATTTTAGCTTTTTCCAATAACCACAAACCTCTACAATTCATTTAGACATGGGGAAAGTTACTTGACAACCACCATCAAAAGTGATCCATATATCTATAACAATTCCACCAAAATATCAAGTATAAGAAGGGCATCACAAATTGTGTTACAAACTACCTCAGCCAATCTTTGGTTGCAACACTGACTACCATGCTCAACTCTTGTGGACAGGAGGCATCCAAGTGGCCCCAATTGTATGGTAACAACCCTCACTTTGATGCTACCTATTAGACATTGTGCACAAGAATATCAATATCAGAGTTTCATCTCCAAGACAAACTTTTATGCCATCTAGGCCACATCTATGTTCTTTCAAGTGAGCGTGAAAAAATGATTTAGGAGATGCATTACAATGAAGTGGTAGGGTACTTCAGTGTGGAGAAGACTAGTAATGTTGCAAAAGTACTTCTACTAGCCCAAGTTTCGATAGGACGTTAAGTATATCAAATTGTGCACCACCTCTGCCATTGCCAAACATGCCATCAAGAAGCAGGGCTAGTACATTACTCTACCTAACCCAGACAAACCCTAAGATTCCATCTCCATGGACTACATGTTTGGACCACTTTCAAATAGGCATGGCAACCACTATGTATTTGTGGTTGTGGATTAATTCTCTAAGATGGTCATTTTAACATTTTGGAAGAAGAGCATCAGAGTAAAGGTCGAGTCGTTGCAAAGCTCTTCTTTGAGCATGTTTGGATTCATTTTGGGCTCCCACAAACCATTATTTCATATCAAGATAGTATGTAATGTCCTCGACCACCTCAGTGGCACCTTTGGGATGATGGGGAACTCCATCCACATCATCAACCTAAAAAATTATCTCTGAAAACTAAATCTGAAACTTTGCTACTTATTTGTACCATTTAACCTCATCAAAAAACACAAATACCAATCTAACAATCCATGCAAGGATTCAAATATATATACAACAAAATAATTTTGGAAATAAATATACATATACACATAAGGATGAACATACTAGTACAACGAAATGACATTGGTAATTACACAATTGAATTACATTACATTCATGGTCACCCAATAATTATCGATTTCCCATCTAATTAAGCATGCAATAACTACATGAATGCAACATACATTTCTAGACAATCGTGCATCTATGCGTAATCAAAAACTGGAAAATAAACACCTTCCAGAACAACAAATAACCATGGAATCATAATCATCAATAGAGCATTTACAAAGACAAATACTTATCTTAACAAAAAGGCCCAACTCGTTGCAAGACTCGAACGTTCCTCTCAGCCATAGGCTCTTTGCTGCAAATCTCTCTACAATAGAGGCCACCCTTGAGTTGGGGCTATCAATCTACAAAGGTGATGTACTCTACAACTCTCCACTCAGCTAAGACACTAACAGGATATTCAAGCAGCCCTCTCTACCCAATCACTCATGCAACCCCTTGCTGCAAAAACCCCATCCACATCTATCCCAATTCTCAACACTCATCCCACATCAACCTGCACAACACAAGAAACAACCCCCTTCTCTTAGTTAACAATACCTCATATGTCCTTCAGGTCCCTTCTAGTGCGCTAGCACAAGCCGTCCAAAGGCTCACTAACACGTTACTCCAATCTCAAGGCCTATTAGAGCATGTCTCAAGGATTTCCATGGAAGCTCCAAAACGAAAACAAGGATTTTCCTCCCAAATTCAATGTAACCATACCATTAAGGTACTCACTCTGCTACCCTTGTACAATGACCACCCCCTCCCCACCCCTTCTCCAATCCTTCTCTCACCCTCGCCGATTATGGACTCAGCTCCCCATCTCTTTCTGTCCAATCCTCTATTGCAACCACTTAGTAGATTTTATTAATAATAATAACATAATATACATAAATAATGTCCAGGTCGTTTCGACCACTATTTCAGGCTTCCATCCTATCAAAAATAATTGTTACATATGGGAGCAAAACAAAGATGTTACATAGTAGGTTCTTGAGTACATTTTGATCCAACATGTGATCAATAATGAATATCAAGCTAACCAAATGTGTTGTCTTCTACCCCAAAACTGGTGGATAAATAAAGATAGTCAACAAAATGATTGTGCATATCCTGAAAATGTACCTCCAAACATCCACGCACATGAGATGAGTGTCTTCCTTATGTTCAACTTAGCTACAATAGAGCCCTTCATAACTCTATTGGCCACAATCTTTTTCAAGTGTGCTTAGGTTTCCAACCATTAGTCCCAATTGACATAGCATTGTCCATTGCATATACACAAGAAGAATTCTCCCATGCTCAAACTAAGGTTGATCTGGTAGCCAAATTTGTTGAATAAATCTAACACGTCCATCAAGCAATGCCACAATCAACATCAAGTTCCACACAAGTTTCAAGTGCAAAATAAGGTATGGTTGCATTTGCAGAAAGAGCACCTAACAAGACCCCATCGAAAGCTCTAGCCACTTCAACATAGGTTTTTCACCATCACCAAGGTTGTGGGTGAAAATGCTTTGGAATCAAGTGTTTCCCCTTTCCTTGGCTTGCACAATGTATTAGACCATAATCGAAAGCTCTAGCCACTTCAACATAGGTTTTTCACCATCACCAAGGTTGTGGGTGAAAATGCTTTGGAATCAAGTGTTTCCCCTTTCCTTGGCTTGCACAATGTATTAAATGTGGAGTTGCTAAAACTACATTTTGCACACCTCTTGGACACTTAAACTTTGGTCAAGCACTTAGCCCCTATAGATCCCAATCCTGACTACATTGTGCAAGCGACAGTCGACCAAATCACAAACATCAAGATTAAGAGCACCCACGAGCGAACATCCCATTGTATCGAGTGAAGTCCCAAACTTCCGACATGTTTTTCATGCATTTCCCTTGTAATTTTAGCTATGGACGTAGACCACTCGATCAAAAATGATTGGCCTAAGAAACTCAAAGATAAAGTAATATTGTTCAAAAAAAACTTCAAAGTTTCCACAAAATTAAGATAAAGTAATATTGTTCAAAAAAAAACTTCAAAGTTTCCACAAAACTATTTATTAAGATACCATATTTTTAGAATTCTAACACTAATGCTAACAAGCCATATTTTCGGAATTCTAAAACTGATGCAAGCTTTACATATTATCCTAGAAAAAAGACTATCATAAAGAACAAATAGTAAATTCAAAGATTTTTTTTTGGATCCATCCCTACTAGGGTTATTATGTATGTTTGCTTCCTGCCATGCATAAGAGAATTGTTGCATTTTGCTTCCATACTTGTTCAAAAGTTTGTTAAATGGTGTCCTCCTCCGTAGCTGCCATTTGGTCCGGTCCAAGAAAGCAAACAGAGAGAATATAGGTGATGCAAATTTCCTTGGCTAAATGCCTTACTTGAAGGACTCTTATCTTCTGCTCAGCTTCATCTAGTTTTTCATTGTTGCAATCCTCCCTTATTTGCCAATGTGCCATTGTGCTTCTCTACATGTGTTTTTACCCTGAACGGTTGTCTTTGCATTAATTGAATGTGTCTTGAATATTTTTTGGGTCATTTTTTCCTCCATTTCTCTCACTTACATGATCAAGCATTTTCACACATTTGAACAACTCTTTGTATGTCGAACTCTTCACAATATGCACACCTATTAGAATGTCCATGGAGGTTAGCCATCGTCCCACGCTTTGAGCTCTCTGCATCAAAGAACACCTGCTGCTTGCAATCCTACATATAAACTGAGAAATTAGACTGATTTCAATACCTCATAACTAGTGATACAAGGCTAGAAAGGTTATACTCCAAACGATAAGCAATATACTGAATACCACACAAAAACTCGAGGATTTTTCCGCTCTCCCAAGGCTGACGATGATTAACAAAGAGCGCTGGCAGGAATAATCTCCAAGTGACGGGCATTGAACCACATGCCTTCAACCATCCCAGCCTAACGGTATTCATATGGCAATCGCTCCGCAAATATTAATAAGGCAAAACACTAGAATAGACTCATAACTAAGAATTAAGCCACTGGCCCAATTCCAAGTGTGACTTCATTAGTGGCTTGAGGTTTGTCTAAAATCTCTTGGCTTCATTAGTGGCTTGAGGTTTGTGTAAAATCTCAAGAGGTGTCAAATGGTTAAATCCCCCTCTTTTCCACATCATTCCAAATTGGAAACTGCAAGCTTTGTTAATCATTTTGTCTACCAATGTGTTTAGCACTCACAATATACGAAAAAATTCAACGGATTCAAATCCTTCCAGTAGTATTTTAACTCATACTATCTCTTTAGCTGCGTAAGCAATGTTTTGTTGACCATGTGACCGAATCCCCTACCACTGTGATCTTTTCTATTCCCAATTGTTTGTTTGTTTCATTACAGTCACACCTTGCCAAAATACGAAAAATTCAATCAATCAACTTGATTGTTAATGGTCTCGCCTATTCCTTACTCTTCCAATGTTTATTGCAAAAATTTTTACAACTTTCCTAATTTCATTATCTTCGTTTTTGAAAAGTAGAGTATCTTTTTCCCAAACTCCGATTCTTCCTATTGCTCATAACCATACAAAACTTTCTCTAACCAAATCCAAATCATCTCCCGCACTATGGATTTTCAGATTACAATAAATAATATAGGACGCTTGAAAAGTTTTATTAAAAAAAATGTAATTTTATTTTATTAATTAATTCCTGAGTTCTTTCCAAAAATTACGCCGAATTATTCTCCCAGTGACTGGTCAAAAGAGAAACGAAAGAGACGATTCAAGCATACTTTTCTGACATAAATTCTCAGGGAGGTTTCGCGTACAAAATTGATCATCGATCATTTTTGGTAAACACCTCTTGTTTCACCCATAGTACCGTTTTGATCCCAGGGGTGGATCATGACATGTATTGAGAACTTAACTGTGCGGTCAAACATTTATGCCGTTTGAATAATTCACATGGTTTATAGAACCCATATCTATAGATTAGTCAATATATTTTCTACAATCAAGATTCAAAGCATATTGTGAGTCCAAACATCTCTGCCATTTGGATGATTCATATGGCTTATGGAGGCCATATATGTATAAGAAAGAAAGTCCAATCTAAACGAAGAATCTTCTGAAGGTGTATTCGAGCAGATTAAGAAAGTCCAATCTAAACGAAGAATCTTCTGCGGGTGTCCTCGATCCTTCGGAACATGAATCCAGCTCAAAGAGAGAATCCAAGCTCACTAGATTACTTGACATAGTGTATGGCACTTACATGTCTTGCTTGTTTTGCTTTGCATACTTGACATAGGGTATGGAACTTTCATGCTTTCCTGTGGATGCTGATTCTCACTTGGAAGCTGGTTTGCGCATGCTGATTCTCACTTAGAAGCTGGTTTGTTTTCGATTCCTCACTGGAGCTTCTTTGTTTTCGATTGTGATTTTAAGCTGGTGAAGATCAGGGCTCAGAAGTGACTCCATGTTAATAACATTAATTAGGCAACCACATTCTAGTACAATTCAGGGCTGAAAAGTAACTCCATGCTATCCACATTCTCATCCTAGCTTGGTAAAACTCATGAGATCTACATTCTGGACAAAGCTTAGGCATCCACATTCTCACTATGCTTCGTACTCAGACTTCAAAGATTACTGCATGCTAATTATGCATTAGCATTCTCGCCCAAGGCTTGGTAAGGCACCAACAGCATAAAGCATAGAAGATATAACACAAAATAAACTTACGAATAAATTTTGGCACATACTTGTACAATGAACATTCGACCAGATAACAAAAACAACAGTCCCATCTGCATATGCTGCGATGCAATTAATCTAGCCAATCTTCCTATAGTAGCTTTGCTTCTACGGAGCATAACACCAACTTGAATAGGAAACTCAAATCGCCTGGGTGCTTGACATGAGATAGGAGAATCGATACTGCTAATGCTACTGACAGCACCAACAGATTTTTTGCTTTCCATGCCAATACTTTCTCTTGAACTCCTGTGTACTGGCATGCCAATACTTGCTCTGGAACTTCTGTGTACCGGCATAGAGGATTCTGTGATGACAAGAGGCCACCACATCTGTCTTCTCTGTGCCCGCTCCAACCTTCGAAGACGCTTCAATTCATGACGAATCACTTCTGTAATTGTTTTCAAGTAATTTCGAGAATCATGATCGCGACATATAGATCCTTTTAGACCATATGCACCTGGATCGCTCAGGGTCTCAAGTGGGTGGGGAGAATTCAAAAATTCAATTTGAGCAGCTCGCACTTGAACTGCCCTTGGTGGCTCACTGTCAGTTTCGGTGGACATGAACGGGCCAAGAACGTACAGAGCACAGCCAGTAGGAAGTAAATGGTGAGTGGGAGAAACTCTGTCATCTGGTTGTAGAATTAGCAACTGTCCCATGGGGGCATACAAAAGCCGCTGCACAAACGAAACAAATGCAGAGCTTATCAATAAGAAATGTTTAGTTAAAAAGTTCTTATGACAATCGAAGTAACTCATTCATGCAAATGCATAATAAATTTACAGAGTTACAACATGTTCAAGGATAGAAAGGGACAAAGCCGCAATACCTGACTGTCAAGACAGGGGTGATTGCGAAAATTGGCATTTAACCTTTTTAGAATTTCTGCAATATGATCAGGATAATGGCATGAAAAGGCCCGGGGTACAATATCCCTGTGCATTATGATAGATTGTACATGACTGGTGGATAACCCTAGCTTTTCAAGTAGATAATCACCTCCACACATTATACACGGCGATCCAAATGTTATAACTGGCAGCAATGAAGACAATGGCACCAGTCCTCTTATCAGAAGCATCAAATTTAGTAACACAGAAAGACTTCCTCCTAATGAATGCCCCGTAAAACGAAAGCGTGAAGCCTCTCCACATGTTTTCAAATGAGCATGAATCTCAGGAAGTATTTGTTCATATATACCCTTAGCAGCTTCATAAATTCCTCTGTGTACAAAAACTTCAGACCCCTACAAAGAAAGAAAGATTCAGGGCCTAAAAACTAGTTTACAAACCCTAATATAGGAATCATATATGCCCAACTTCCAATCATTCTAAGATACTTTGCCTGGAAGTGGTTTCTTCATAAAAAGAAAGAGAAGTTTTAAGACCTTTTAAAGTTTACCCTTATTTACAAAGTACAGATAGTTCGGTAAAAATATCTAACATTCTCCAATTCTTTACTGTTTTAGAGACAAAAAATAGAAATCTGCTGAGAATTTAAGATTCAGAAATCAAAACCCCAAATAACTATTATACGAGTATTCATCAACATACCTCAAATTCGATAGGCTCAAAAAATAAGTTTGCTTGCCAAGAAGCTAAGGAGTCAGAACCCTGCACAGTACATACACAAGAGAAGATGAATTGCTGAAAATGGTGATCTGGAATATGCAAAAAATTCTTCTAGTTCTCTAAAAGATATATGAGCACAGAAGAAACAAAAGAACCATTTATATGGAGTCTACATGCTATGGATTATAATCAGTGAGTATATAAAGTCCTGTGATGTCTTTAGTCATGAAAAGTAAACAATGTATAAGAATTTTAGGCCAACGTGTTTTGAGTGAACACTTCACTCATCATCAGCACAAAACAGCAAAAATCCCATACATACTTTAAACCAGAGATTCTTGACAATATTGCAAGAAAAGCTGAAATATTGGATTTCTTTACCTGAATAACAAAGAGTCGAGTACAAGTGCTTTTGTCATCACAGATAAACCATTCACATGGAGAAGAATGTATTGACTGTAAATCATTTGCAACAGCTTGCTTTGTTTCCTCCTCAGCAGCCACTACTGCTGTCACCGAACTGGTAGCTATATATGAAGCCACTTCTGACTCGGATAGGCCAGATAATTCACTGCATTCATCAATTTCATCAAAACGATTAATTGATTTTGGCTTTGTTTCACAACTAGGAGCAGCCTCAGGATCCAGTGTTGTAATCTTTGCATGACTTGCAGTTGTGATCTTCTTTAACTCACTGTTCAGATACACTTTCACATCTTGACTGGTTCCATTATTTAATTTTTCATCATCATCAATTGTATTTCTATGCATGGATTTAAAAGGTAATATATATTTTGTTTGGGAATGCAAATAGGAAGCAGCAGTAGCTGCTACTCTGTAAGCAACCACTGGATTTATAGGGAGCCCACTTTTAGAATTAGCTTCGCTGCTAATGCTATTTTCTTTTTGCCCAGGTGAATAAGTAGTTGAAGACTTGTCACTAATCACTGATTCCTTTGCCTTATTAGTAGCTTCTGCTTTCTTCTCCAAAGATGATGTGATAAAATGCAGACCATGGTTCTTCAAGAGGTCTCCTGGCTGCAGCCATTGAAATCACAAGTAAGTTTTTGGTTGTGAATTCATTTCATAAAACTTAAAAGAACAAATTTCTTTAGAAGTATTAGAAAAATATTTCAAAGGCTTACTAAATAGTAAAAATTGATGAGTTCTCAATTGTAGATTCTATAGCTATAGATTGCTTTATAGCATGTTCAGCTCAGCTGGATTGATATCACCTTAAGATTGAGAAGATAGCTTTGTGAAAAGATTGTCATGATTAGCATTAAAAAAATTGTGAAAATACAGCTTGATTGATAGCCTTGATAAACTTAAGAAAAGACTGATGATAGCATCAAAAGAAGATTGTGAGAACCAAAATTTGCTATGACCTGACCTTACCTGATGCTCAGATGACCTACCCTGACGAACAATATTTATGAAGGTAAGCAATGACCTTATAGCTAGAAGCCGAGGCTGAGACTATAGTCACCTGAATCATCAAGGCAAAAGAGTCGAGAGTAATGACCTAGCCTGACCAACAATCTTAATAAAGGTCGGTAATAACCTTAACTCAGCTAGCTAGAATGTACGGCTGGGACTATAGTCACCAGAATCAACTTCAATAAAGACTTGCCACAGCAAATGAATAAAGAGTTCAACTCGAACCCACGAAAACTGAGATGCTATAGTGAAAATGAGCAAAGGAAGGTGTAAATGAGCTCATTTGCACCATTTCTGGTTATTTATAGCGGGGGCCACCATGTAAGTCAAACCCACAATCTGGGAGTAGAACTCGTTGAATCAGTTGGATCAATCAACGACTTTAATAGTCACCATTGACTGAGTTGACATGACCAACTTGCTGAATCGGAGACTCCTCAGCCAGCTGAAAAAACTTTTGTGGCTAGTAAGTGGAGTTCTCTGTAAGTTTCAAGAACTCGGCAGATTACAAGTGCTGTATATGAGCTGTTGATGAAACGAGCAAAGGAAGAGGGCAGACATGAGCTCATTTGGACAATTCTGGTCCTTTATAGATGGTCCGGGCAAGTCAAACTTGCACTCTTGGAATAAACACTTTCACTTGATCAACAACTCTAGTACTTCCTATTTACCTAGCCAAGAGGTCTGAGTCACTAAGAAAGGTTTAACTGGCCAGCGAGTAGGAAAACCGAAAATATGTTTGGTTGGTAAGTGTAATTATACTCTCAAGTTTCAAGTATTACTTGAAAGTCATATTACTATGGCAAATCCCTTCTAGTTGGCAGAAGCTCTTAATTACTAACCCTTCTAGTTCAAGACCAGGAATTTGCCTTATTCTAAGCTTCTAGAGTGGATGAGACTTTGGAGTCATCTAATCTTGTAGCAAACTTCCCTGAAGTTGTTCCCATCGATCCAGAATTCTGCTTGAAATTTGGACAATATATGTCAATCAAGAACTGAGCAAAACCCCCAAGGCCATTGTTCCACCATTCACGGAACTTGGATCATGGTATAACCCCGTTCATGCCCAAAATTTATGTCTGTCCGATTCTTATCAGATTTGTGGCCAGAAAGAGGGTTCCTTCACTACAAGATTAACTTACTCCCTTAGACTTTACCTTATTCTAAGCTTGTAGAGTAGATAAGTTAGACTTGACCATATTCTAACCTTGTAGAGTAGGTGGCTTGAATTGAAAATGTGGGTGACTTGGAATCACATACTTGTTGAATGTGCTAACATGAGAAGCAGTATTTTTCGGCCATAGTTTTCTGTAAGTGCCTATTTGGAAGATAGGTAATCAATCACCTGCTTAGACTCTTAAGACTCTAGAGCTCAGCCTTGTACACCTAGCGGGGCAATCTGTGTGTAATGTAGTTGGTTTTCTTGATGTAGTGTTGTTACCTTTGTATATGTTATTCAAAGGTTACAAATGGATGATAGTTGCATGCCTTCTGTATCAAATTGCAATACAAAAAATACAAATATATATATATAGAAAGAGAGAGAGAAAAATTGCAATTCCACTACTTAAAAGACACAGCATCAGATTATATACAACGACATGCGGAATAACGAAAATATTATAGACAGAACTATAGACAGAGTTATATAAGGGCAGAGTATTGTAGAGCAAGAGGTGAAGACTTGTGTCATGAAAAATAACTGCTTTCGACCAGTTTTTAAAGCTACAAAAATAGCAGAATAAGAGAGACAAGTGCCAGAATTTTCTACCTAAAAATGATTTCTATAATTTAGTTTAGTATGATTTAAATTTGAAAGTTCAGAAACTCAGGTTTCACCAATGTTAGCACACATACCTTAATGTCTGGAATCGAATAAGCCCGGTTACAGAGATATGAAAATCGGGCAAAAAACCTAATATCGGACAGAGATACATGATGCAGGAACCTGGAGAAAGAATTCCTATCATGCTTCACTTCGATCCGAGGAACTTCTAGCACGGGTGAGCTTAAATCGCTGTCATCTGCATAACAACACCGACAAGAACTATTGGAAGAATCCAAATCTCCGCAAGAAGATCCCTGTTTCTGCTTCTGTGAATCACATGGTTCCATGGCCGCCACAGAACTGGACCTTCTCCGATCTTTCCAAAACGATCTCAACTCTAGAATTCTCATGATCCAGTTCCCGCGCTCGGAAGATGTTGTATGCGAGCTACCCTGTTTACCATCTGCACTGGATGCTTCCGCTTCTTCTTTATTGTTTCTTTCTTCCACAGATTGATCATAATGCTCATTTGCATCATTTATGTCTCTCTTAGCAGTCATTTGCTGTTCAGAGTCTCGATCATCAGCTTTTTTCAAAGAACAGACTGTAAACTCCCCAGGGAATTGATTCTGAGTCCCCTCGATGGAATCATCTTGACAATAACTGTTCATTTCGCAATTTTCAGTATCTTTTCTCAAGGACTCTGTAAGGTCTACATTCAAGGCCTCATTTAACAGAGAAATATTTGAATCTTCCGATTCTTTTTCAAGGCTGTTCTCTTGGCCTCCTGGGACGAACCACAAAGGCGTCCTCTGAGAAGGAAAAGGCGGGCGCGAAGATGACAACGGCAGAGTGGAGACCGAAGAAGAAACTTCTGCAACAGGGCCGCCGCCATTAACATTCCCATTGCGTGGAGATGCACCGACTTGAACGGTTCCGGTTGCATTACTCTGTCTGGCTTTCAGGCTTACCTTTGAAATCTGAGAAGGCCTGACAGCCGGCGTGCAGAACAAGGCATCCATTGCCGCAACTTTCCTTTCAAGGCCGAACGATGCAAACGGCTAATGACCTGTTAAGGATTATGGAAACGGCTAATGACCTGTTAAGGATGTATTCTTCCTGTCATAAATCCGAATTTCACGACAAAACAGCTCGATTTGGTGACAAATTGGCACACTTTGTAGCTTTTGCCAACCTAACAAGACAGCTGTCAAAGCGAAAGGATTTAAGCCCCCACGGGTGTCATCTGGCATAGTCAAATTTAAAGTTGAACAAGCCTTCTACTTACGACAAATGCTATTTACATTTTCAGCTTCTCCAAGAAAATTTGAAGAAAACAATTAGACCTCTGAATACTGACTGGTTTCAAATCACTTTATATACAACTTGCGAAGAATGCGTAAAGGCGAAGAAACTAAACCATTCAAAGACCTGTTATTTAAAGAAAGTGCCAACATTGACCAAAATTAGCTATAACTTCATCTTCGAAGCCTTTGCATGTCTCCCGAATGCCGATCCACCAGTACGAAACTCTAAAGACCCTGCCTTCACTGAAAATGCAGGGCAAGATACTTGAACTTAAGCTTCGCGGAAAGCCGATCGTGTCCTGCGAGATCCAACACGTGGACACTAAATTTACAGACACAACAATTCGCCGTCTTGGGCGCAAATGGAGCTCACACGCGCAGGAGATCAAATTTCCACCATCCGGACCCGTCGCAGGATTCGAACCGCGATACCTCGGGCCAAAAGAAACCTCCCTTTTCTTTTCGAAAGATGCTCAAGTTCTGAACAACCCTGAATCTCCCAGACAAGTACGATATCAGATTTGGCAAAGACGGATGTCAAAAAAGACACAGAAAAACCCCAACAATTGTCGAAATTTCTCAAACCTCTAGCATTGAAAAGCTCAGAACATGCTCTCGCGCCCCGTGGGTTCAAATTTCTAAAATTTCAAAACCACGAGTCGGGAACAAAAAAGGAAGTACGGGATCATGCCGTGATTTCTTCGATCCTGAGTCCTGCAATGCCGCCACTTGTGGAAATCTTGCAGAGACTTACAGGGAAATCGAGCTCACCGTTGTTTGATAGCCGGTTTGCTCCGCCCCTGTCCGATCTCTGCCAAGAACAACTGAAACCCAAACTTGAATCTATGAAAGACCCGTTTGCCGGGGTCTTAAAATGCTTACGAGTCAGCCATGTGGCACCCCGGGCGGCCACAACAACGCTCTTTGCGTGGTCTGGCACGCGTCATGTTTATGGTATATGGCCGCTCAACCTCCTCTTAATTCTAATAAAAGCCTACAGCTATTAGCAAAGGAAGCCGCTCATTAATTTAATACAAAGAATAGACCATTGGATCTCTAGGGTTTACTTCTCAATAAAATATATTACATCAATTCATATTTTCCCTTTTATCTTGGTTGCGTTTGTTGGTACAAATGATACGAAAATGGAATATAAATGAGAAAAGAAAAAAAATGGAAAAGTTGTTTTTTTTAATTTTTTTTTCAATTTTTAAATAAACAAATATTTATGAGTTCCAAAACAAAAAATTTGTTTTATATATATATTATAAATATGATTTTTCTTAGTTTCAAATTAGCATGAAAGAGGTGCATTTTACAACATAGTATGGGAGAGATGTGTAACTCTTTCCATGCTCATCCTAGAGTTGACATGTTCTTTATAAACCACCATAGATCCATCTAAAAGGAGATCTACCTGAGAGGGATCAAATATCTCAAGGTGCAAACCCTTTTTTAGAGTGGAAATGTTGAGAAAATGTGTCATCCAATGTTTATGGTTTTAGTTTATCTAATTTATGTTCTTTTATATATATGCAATTCTAAATCATTTAAATTTAATTAAAGCCGACATATTATTTTTAATAATATTTTACTATTTTTATCAAGGACACGTGTCAACTCTAGGATGAGCACGGAAGGAGTTACACATCTCTCCCCTACTGGGCTGTAGAATGCACCTCTTCGGTGCAAAAATAATAAATTATTATTAAAAATAACATGTTGCTTAAATTAACTGCCCCTTAAATTAACTTTAAATTATTTAGAATTGCATATATAAAACAATATAAAGTAGATAAACTAAAATCATAAACATTGAATTACACATTTCATCAACACTTCCAGTCTAAAAAAAGGTTACACATTGAGATATTTGATCCCTATCGGTGCTTGGTAGATCCCCTTTTAGATGGATCTATGCTGGTATACAACTAAGCCCAGAACTCGATAGGCTCATTTGGACTAAAAACACAAAAACATGACAGTAGACAGCGAAACATGGCTATGCAGTAGCAATCAGAGAGTAGACAAAGCTGGAGGAACGATGGTGGTGGAGCAGAGTTATGGAAAATTCAAAGCCCACAAAAGACCATTCTCACAATGTGGTTGGCACTATCCAACAAGTTATTAACCTTGGAAATGTTGAAGAAGAGAGGCTTTGAGGGCCCTGGTATTTGCTCATTATGTAAGATGAATGAAGAGACGAGCTCCCATTTATTTGCCTTGTGTCCATATGCAGGAAGCGTATGGACAAGAGTGACAAGGACGCTCTCAAACAAAGGAACACATGAAATCCCAACTGCAACGCTGGAGGAGCGTACCAAAGCCTGGTGGCAAGATGAGGCAGTAGGTTTATATGAAGCATTCCCGGTTCTTTTTGTATATAGTATTTGGGAGGCCCGAAACAGAACCATTTTAAAAAATACATGGGTACCTCCTGACCTCACCATGGTTTTGCTAATGAACAAGATCCAAGAGCACAAACTCAGGTTAGTCCCAGTCAAGAGAAGACTCATCACATCACCAAATATAAACAAGGATATACCATGGGCATTCTTTGATGGAGCAAGTCAATGTATGCCTCCTCTTGGAGGTGTTGGAGCAATCATTTTTATCTTTGCAGAGAATAAACTACGCACCAAATATGCCATTGGCCAGGCAACCAACAATAAGGAAAAACTCGCAGCTTCATGGGCAGTTTTGAGAGTGGCCCTAAGGAGACAGATTTTGGATATTTAGATATTCGGTGACTCAAAAATGGTGGTAGACTGGGAAAATGGAAGAAACAACATCAGACCACCCCACCTTCAACATCTACTCGTTGAAATACAGAACTTGAAGGCTCGAATTGGAAGGATATCTTGTGCCCATATTTATAGAGAACGAAGAAGCGGATACCCTTTCAAAACAGCCTCTTGCTTTTCAACCAGAAATGATGGAAATTAAGGAAGTCTTGAATGGGCTTACAACCCTACATTACGAAGCAATTTAAGTACAAGCAAAAATGATGGTTTTTGTAAATTTTCTCTGTTATGATGGAGGCCATATAAGTGGAACATTATGTATGATGGAAGCCTCAAAAACTGGTCTTTATGTAAGCTCGTCAAAGCAGTTCACGTTTATTCAATAAATAAAAGGTTTTTCTCTTTGGAAAAAAATATTAATATGAAATCAAATACAAAATAAAGATGGTAGAATAAGAAAATTATAATTATTATTTCATAATATTATATTTTAAGAATTACCATATCTATATAGGTTTATGGACTAGGGAAAAAAAATCTAATTATTATTTCATAATAATACATTTTAAAATTTACCATATTTAGAAAGGTTTATGGTTGATGTTGGTAGGATAATTTATTTATTTATTGATATTACCGATCTCATACATTAGAGCATGTTGATAGAATAAATTACATGATTACTTGTCCTAAAGAGAAACGTTAACACGAATGAATCGTGAATTAATGAATTAATTAATTCCAACTTCCTTCCAACTACTTTGTGGAGGAAAATAACACGCATCACACACGATTCCGTTCCTTTCCTTGGTATCTCACTTTCGTCGGCTATGGATGTTTTTTTCAAGTTCGACAACGAAAAGAAATGTGGAATGAGACGTTTTCCTTTTTATGGGGCCCACTCACATTTGATCTATTTTCTAACCACTTTGAATCCTGCATTTACACTTTATTATGGTTGGCAATAGATGCACCTCCTTGAGTTTGTTGGCACAATCAATTTCATCTATGGCTCTTCACATGCATTGTTAATGGCGATTTGAATATATGGAAAAACATTTATTTTTTATACTTGGTTTTTAGGCAGTGTATATTGTTTTGTGGTTGATAGGTTTTGATCTAATTTTGAAATATTAAGATGTATGTATTTATTATTTTATTGGTTAGTTGACTTTATTGTTTATTTTGTAGTCAATGGTAGTATTGTATTTATGGTTTCTTCTCACCTATTTGATAAGTTGGGTGATCAATTAATCTAGGTGCATCATAGTCAACTCAAATCAACAACACTTTTGCCAATTGACGTGATTGCCGATGATCATTGGTCTTTCGACTATCAATGGAGCTAACAACTCAAACTCTAGCTCATGGAATCCTTCACTAGTGCTTCACATTGTTTGGTCAAATCAAGCATAGATACCTCCCTTTATCTATTATGCTAGTGGCTTTTGCAAAGCTATAGCCAATATTACAAATCATGGCTTTGCTTAGCTATCTTGCAACCACAAGAAGTAATGTTGTTATTGGGCCTTGGGTTTTTGAAGAGTCCTTTCCATGAGGAGATATGGGTTTATGGCTATTACATTGGTGACAGATGTGCCCAAATTTTGTATTAGGCATCGCCAATAATCAACATCATCTCGTCCATTTGATTATGTTGAAATGAACACTTTTCCATGCCAAATGATTTACTCCTTTAGTGGAATTTTTGAAAGAAAATGTTGATCTTTCTAGTGTTGAAGTAATCAAGAGATTTCATCCCCTAATCTAATTCTAGGATGCAAATAAAATGACATCTTTACAGTGATGCACTAATTGAGTTTATTAGAGGAAGCAAAACAAATGAAACAAATAATGCACAAAATATCTACAAAGCTAATTAGATCAAAATAGTGTCTTTAATCACAATGAAAAAATTATACATCGCTTGGTGAGATAAAGTGAGAACAAGAGGAAAGAATACTCTCTTATTTGCATATCATACATTCCACACATAAAAATTGCATATCAATTACAAAGTGCTTCGTGCAGTTTCTAAATGTGATCTACATTACATTGTTGATGATTGTTTTTCACTAATGTGCCACACATTGTTGTGTATGTGCATGTGTTGGTGCATAAAATTGGTCGTTGTCATTGCTAGATACAAATGTTAGGCCAACATGTGAACCACATAAGTGTGTGCATGCATGATGTTAAGCCTAGATGTGCATTGAGCAATAAGGTGTGCATGCATAGACTGTGGAAGTGTGCATGCAAACTAGAACATGACACATGTAATAGAACTTTCATCCAATGAATATAATAAATTTTATACGGGCATTAGATTTATTCTCCCTCAACCCTACTCTTAAATGACAACGGGAGGATTTAGGGATATTGCCCCATGGACACCAAGGGGGCAGCACTACACATCCTAGTCTTAGGCTACTGCACCTAGTTATGGGAAGTTAAATGATTTGAATGGAGAAAGTTTGTTCAACATATGGGTACTTCCTTATGCATGTGAGAATGGGTATCAAATACTTATGGTTGTGCTCAAATCATGCCCTCTCTTTCCCTCAATTCATTAGAAAATCATGGTTTATTTAATGAGGTTCAAGGGGGGATTCTAAAATGGTTGGAGCAAGATGTTTTTGTTTTATGGTGAGGTTAAAAAGTTATCTTCAAGATTGTCCTAGAATGGGCCTCAAATAATCATGTTGATTTAATGCCAACATTGTTGGAGCTAAAACATTGGTCTTCTAGGGAATTTCATCTATCAAGGTCTTTAGTGTTTTGGGATCGGTCAAGGAAATCAATGGATGAGAAAAGTTTTCAAAGATCCTCTTTATGCTCCCATTTGAAGGGCTTTGGAATCCAAAGGATCTTTCCCCCAACTTCTATTGAACATGTTTTTTTGGCATAACAAGGCCATTTCCACAACTAAGGGATTTTCCTATATATTCATAGATGAAAATGTTGAGACTATTTAGGATGGGGATAATGTTTCCCATGACTAGATTTCCCCTGGTACCTTTGTAACTTCCATGTTTTAGATTTAATGAAGTGAAATTTAGGTACTTCTATATGTTGTTATAAAACCTAAGAAATGTATATATGGTTGATGTTGGCATTGTTATGGTAGCATGTATATTCAATTTTATTTATTTATATTTATATTTTAACTTGATGTAAAAGCATTGCTACACTTCTCTTCCCTTGCATAGAACCTAAGGGGACTATGGTGGGGAAGAAAAAAGATAAGCCCAATAGGTCACTTGTAATATTTTTATTGAAATCAAGAGTGGTTTTTTTAATAAAAAATTGCAACCATGTAAGAAGTGATACAATGTCAAGGTCTTAAGAGTACTCAATTGTTAGAAATGTTATTGAGCATCATTGTCAATGTGTGATTAACATTGAAACCCAAGAAAATATAGTCAACACATTATAAAAATAAAGATAACACAATCATACATGACCACATCATAATATAAGATCAGCATAATTATTTGGTGGGTATTCATAACCAAAGAATCAACATAAGTGTTATACCGTTGGTATGTCACATTATGATTACAAAAGAATCAAAGTATAAATTATATAGGTATGGGATTTATAATTGTTTCCCACAAACCCATAAAATGTGAGACAAGAAATTCCACCTACTAACCACCGATGTGAATTATAGTCACTGCTAAAGGTGAACCATGAATGAGATTAAAGGCTAATAGAGCCACAAATTAAATTATGCACCATATCTCAAACATTACCCCAATATTGACAAATTAAATGATGCATCATATCTCCAACATTACCCCAAGATTGACTTGGGAAGACGGTTAAAGAAATTTGACATAAAGGATATTTGACTAAGTAGATATTACATTCTAACATTCCCCTTACTATACATTTAGGATAGATGTGGTAAAAAAAAGTAATATAAACATGACAATTAATCCCCCTTTATGTGCAATAGGGTAGGGATACAATAGCGACCAACAGTAGTAACAACAACCTAGCCATGAAAAGGTGCAAAAAAGATTCTATGTATAGCTAAATTACAAAATCGTAGCCTCCATAAAACCTTCACACAAACTAATTTAGCACTGATGAAGAAAATATAGAGTATGCCTTCAAAACTATGGCGTCCAAAAAATGCCTTCACACAATCTCTTCATAAATAAGTGAAGGAAACATAAGGAAACTGAAACCCAAGCACACAAAAGCATATGCATGAGTGGTGAAATTAGGAAATCAAATCCCACAATGTTGTCTAACAATTTGCAAAAAAATGGCATAGATGGCAAAGAGGCTCATTGTTATGGCCCTACCCTAACCCTCCTACTTTATAAATGTACAAGACCATAAGTGGATAGTGCCTCAATGTAAAAGGGCCCTAGGTAGTGGACCCTCATTAATAGTGGGACCACAAGTAGTTAGGACTTTGGATATTGAGGCACTATATGTAGAGTATTAAGATATGTAATGTTTAGTCAAGAATTGTTATTGTATTTGGAGATTTTCTCTTCAAGGTTTCCCCCTTGAAGGGACAAGTGAACATAGCTAACTATTTTATATGCTCTCTCTTGTATTTTTCTACCTTTTCTATGAATTTTTGGGTTTAAGCATATTACACTCATGGCAATGCACTTATGATGTTCAGTAAATAAATCAAGAAACTAACCATGCTCTCATGATGGTCATTAGTTTAACAAGTGCTCCAAATGTTAGATTTTTATCATTCAAGCTAGCATTATGATCTTAGGATCTTTTAACCGAGAGAATAACATGCACAACAATAAACACAAGAGACAAGAGACACAAAGAATTTTTCTCGGGGAAACCATAAAAGAGAAGACCCCGCAACTTCCTCAGAGATAGAATCAACACCAAAAATAAAACCCGAAAACATAAATATGATCTCTTGACAGCAGTAGTCTCTCTCTTGTCCCATCAACTTCTCTCTCACTCATGCGCCCCAATGAGTGAGTGAGTGTGTGATAAATAGAGAGGATCACTCTCTATTTATATTCTTTCGTTCACTTAATGTCCACTCCAACATGTCAGCCTCACTTAATAATTACTTACTAGAGCCGACATCTCTAGGAGAGTCTAATAACCCTAGTGCCCCACAACTTGTGGGGAATTTTCCCCTTCGACCAACAAGGAGGGTTATCCTTAACACAGCGGTGGGGACTATTGCCCCGACTAACAATAAATCACCTAGGGTTGACTTCTCTAGGATAGTCTAATAACCCTAGGGCCCCGCAATTGCGGGGAATTTAACCCTTGAACAATAGGAGGGTTACCCACAATGACTTGACATGACTTGTTTACATTATAGAAACTCTCGATTGGAACATCGGGGCATGCCATGAATCAATTACATTACAAACACTTCCAGGAATAAACATCGGGGTACAATACATAAGATATACAAGTGAATACATTCTGAAGTTACAATTACATCAACAATCCCTCTTAACTAGGAAGGTATTCTCTCGACACAATTTATCAGCACAAGTCTTCTTCTCTATATCATTTGGATCATCATCGAGTTCTCGTCATCTTTAAGTCATCTTCATCTTCAGGTCATCTTCATCTTCAAGTCATCTTATCTAGATCCGGATCATCACTCGATCTGGATCATCATCACCATAATCACTAGATCTGGATCATCACTCGATCTGGATCATCTTTGCTGGATCATCATCACTCGATCTGGATCATCTCTGCTGGAACAACATCACTGGATCTGGATCATCTCTACTGGAACAACATCACTAGATCTGGATCATCACTCGATCTGGATCATCACTGGTTCATCATTACTGGTGCTATCTCATGATTCTTCTCATCACAGGAAGTTCTACAGATCCAACCCTTTTTCATGCTGGATGTAGGCCTGGCCTCCATGTAGGTCTTCTTCAGTGCTTATATCTGACCCTAAGTCAGAATGGCCCACCCAACACTTACATCTAACCTCAACTCGTCAGAAAGGCACGCCCAACACTCACATCTGACCATGAGAGGAACACATCCACCATCATGTCAGAATGGCCCAGCCCTCACATCTGAACATGGAAGGAACCTAATCCTCTGACCATGTCAGAATGGCCCAGCCCTTACTTCTGACCATGGAAGGAACTTAATCCTCTCACCATGTCAGAATGGCCCAGCCCTTACGTCTAACCATGGAAGGAACTTAATCCTCTCACCATGTCAGAATGGCCCAGCCCTTACATCTGACCATGGAAGGACCTTAATCCTCTCACCATGTAAGAATGGCCCAACCCTTACATCTAACCATGGAAGGAACTTAATCCTCTCACCATGTCAGAATGGCTCTCAGTCCCAGATTGAGGGTTCCTGGTAACTGACCAGGTGCCTCCATTCTCCCACAGAATGGCATCAGCCCTTATATCTGATCAAGTGGGAACACATCCCTCAATCACATCAGAATGACCCTGCACCTATATCTGATCATGTGAGACTACATCCCATAGTCATATTAGAATGGCCCTCAGTCCCAGACTGAGTATTCCTGGTAACTGACTAGGTACCTCCATTCAAAGAATGGCAACAGTCCTTATATCTGATCATATAGGAACCAATCCTACAGTCATATCAGAATGGCTCAGCACTCATATCTGACATGGAAGGAACCAATCCTCTCACCATGACAGAATGGCTCAGCCCTTACATCTGACCATGGAAGGAACCTAATCCTCTCACCATGTCAGAATGGCTCATGGACTCATCACTTCCCCTTGGAGGGAACCTCGATCTGGAGAACACCAAGCTTCTCCCTGAAGTACTCAAACTTCACTCTGGCCAATGGCTTCGTCAACACATCAGCTATATGTTCGTACATCGCAACATACTGGAGCTTCACTACTCCTCTCTACACCATATCCCTGATATAGTGATACTTGATCTCGATATGCTTCAACTTGTCATGGAATACCTCCGACAACTTCACACAATTCTGGTTGTCACAGTATATACAAGTAGCATCTAACTGGAGATCAAATAAATCAGACAGTAGCTTCCTCATCCATACTTCCTCACAACTAGTTGAACAAGCTGCAACATACTCTGCTTCAGCTGTACTCAGTGCCACACAGGATTGCTTCCTGCTAAACCAAGAGATCACACATGATCCCATACTGAAGCAACACCCTGAAGTGCTCTTCCTATCGATGGAACTGCCTGCCCAATCTGAATCAACATAACCCTCCAGGTTAATCTTCTAATTTGCCTCATACTTGAGCCCATAATCAACTGTACCCTTCAGGTACCTCAGAATATGCTTTGCAGTAATCAAGTGAACATGTCTCAGATCTGGCTCAAGGTGTTCACAGCAAAGAAAATATCTGGTCTCGTGTTCGTCAGGTACATCAAGGACCCAATCATCTAATGATACATCGTAGCATCAACCGCTTCTGATGAAGCATCACTCAATAGCTTCAAGTTTGATGCCATAGGTGTGCTCATGGCCTTGCAATCCATCATCCCGAACCTCTTCAGGATCTCTACCATATACTTCCCTTGTCCTAGGAAAATTCCATCTTCATTCTGCCACACCTCCATGCCTAGAAAGTAGTGCATCATATCCAAGTCCTTCATCTCGAACTCGGCAGCAAGTCTCCTTCTTTCAACTTTAATGAGTTCCTTTTTTCTGTCAGGACCAAGTCTTCAACATATAACAGGAGCATCACTGGTCTTCCGCTTTCAACCTTGAAGCAAAGGTTGGAATCCACTTTACTCTCAGTAAACCTAGGGTCATTAGTAAGCTATCCATATTGTCATACCATGTCGAACCTTGAGATCTTCTGTAGTCAATCCCTCTGAAGTGAAGCATCATACTCCCTCTGTCTTTCGTACTCTATGCACTCTTTTCGTGAGAAGCCTTGTGCTACGAATATTGCCTTGTATCCCACGATGTTTCCATCTACTGCATGATGGAACTACGAACTTCCCTTCATGTATCGATACTGCATCCTAGACATCATTTTTCTTGAACTGGTCTTCCCTTTATTCTTAGTTACTTCTTCATAGCTGGAAGGTTCTGCATCAATGATGTCGCTGCATTCATCATGTTATTCTTTATCTATCGTCACTTGTTCTTCGGAACAAGTCTCATCCTTCTTTTCTTGTAGGTGATTATGTAAGTGATCTTTCCTACAAGTCAAACGCATTAGTTGTATGGTTAGAAACATTTCATAAGGCATATTCATAATGGTAAATTCTTATGCATAAATATATGATCATGCACCTATTTTAGCCAATACAACATTCATCCATATCTCACGGAAACTTTTCTAGATGCCTTCCATCTCCACCAGGACAACATTGAGATTGTGCACTAATCCAATATGCTAACAAAGAGGTTTCATTCTAGATAAGTAGCAATGGAGAGTTGTATAGCACCATGAGCTACTTACCCATCACATGCATATTAGTAGTATACTGTCATTAATGCAAACATTCTATCATGCATAATACATTAACTGAATATAAACAAATGCATAACAAAACAATATCATGAAATGACAATTGAATACTTATCTTTATTTGTTTTGTGGGTAGACTCCTTCTTGAGACTTCCACTTCATCATCTTCTTCATTCATAATAGCATCGTTTCTTATCCAAATGCTAAGATGGATAAGAGGTTCTTCAATATTTGAGTCCTTCGTATTCCTCATCGCTTGAGGGGTCTTCTTTGGATGGTGAGAGCTTGATCTTTAGTTGCTCCCATCTTCTCTTCTCTTATTATGAGTCAAGCTTCTTCTTCTTCCTAGAGTCTATTGAAAGTAATCACTTCCTTCTAGCACACATTCCCCGCATGAATGAATCCCATGATCTTGGGATGTCATTCAAGGTGGATATCACTACCTCTGCATTCTCCACTTCTTCTTCTACTGCTACAAGTTGTTCTTTGACTTGAGAGACTCGTGTAAAGTATGACTGTATGGTCTCTGCATTCTGGATCTTCACATTCTTCAACTGTTTTCTCAAAGTCATTTTCTGATTCATGTTCTTCCCTTCAAATAGATTGGTCAAGGATTCAAACATCTTTGGTGTCTTTAGGGAACACACTTGTGGTACAAGTTGATCTGTGATTGAATCAGCAATGATTTTATTGGCCTTGACCAAGTTCTTCTTGTGTAAGGCTTTAAGCCTCATCTCCCTCTGGAACTGGAACCTCTCTATTCATGTAGGTGTCCAATTCATTTTCTTTAGAAAGATCATATAATTGCATGCTTGGAAGTTTTCAACTTCACCAAGCTTATCATCAATCTGATGTGATAGATCACTTTGAAATGAGAACCTCAAATGAAAATAACAAAAGATTAGATCTTACCGATTTGAGGTGTCTGTCCTGGTTCCGGAGCTGGCTGATCTAGGGTTTGTCAGAGAAACCCTAATTTTGAAAACTTGGAATCTTTCAGATATGATTGGCTGGAAAGATAAACCTCTTCAAGTTGAGTTTTCCAATGTACTCCTTTTCTGAAAACAATGGAGGGAAGCTCTCGGAACAAGAAGCCTTAGTTTTCCAATTTCTTCTACAGAAATTCCTGATACTATTTCTGCAATATCTCTGAAATTACTGCTCCTCTGTGTCTAAAACTTCACATTGAGGTATCCTCTCCTATCCCTATTCTAACACCACAGGTTTCATCAGAATTGGTTTCCCCAATTGGGACTCATGATCATTTTCCCAAGGTGACATGTTTGAGGACTGTTCAACATAGCAAAGTTGTATGGACTTCCACGTGTCACTGTTTCATCTTCGGGGTCTAAAAATTCTACCACAAAAAGTAAATTTTGTGCCCTTTCTGGAACATCTTCATAAATTTCATTTGGAACTTTGTAGCTCGAGATATAGCAATTCTCCCTAGGTGTCCTGTTTAGGGATGAATCCTGGAAGAGGCTGGAACCCTAACTTGGAGGGATCATATCTCCTATAATATAGAGAATCTGAGGTAAAACTTTGGACAAAGTGTAAATTAGGATTTTATCTTTGACCTATGAAATTTTTAGCTCCTGATCCTTCTCTAATCCCTAGATATAGCGAATGTACCAAAACGTATCAATTTTAGTATTTTAGGGTTTTTTCGACCCGGGGTCAAACTAGGGTTTGAATTTCCTAGAGTTATACCCAACCAAAAATCTCAACCCAGGTCTCTAAAATTTGATTTTGATGAGGAGAGAAATCCTATGCTGGGCTTACTAAAAAAATCCTCTTCTGTAAAAAGCCCTAATTTCCCGCACCAAAAACTGAAAATGCCCGGAATCGAATTCCGCTTCTACAGAAAGATGCGCCCTTCAATGGAGAGTCATCCTAGCATACTTTTTCTGATGGATTGTGGAGAGAGACCCAAAAAGTAAGAATCCCTAGCTTCTACAATTGCACAATGTCTTCTTCTCAGGTTAGATTTGATACCATGTTAGATTTTTATCATTCAAGCTAGCATTATGATCTTAGGATCTTTTAACTGAGAGAACAACATGCACAGCAATAAACAAAAGAGACAAGAGACATAAAGAATTTTCCTCAAGGAATCCATAAAGGAGAAAACCCCTTTAACTTCCTCAGAGATAGAATCAACACCAAAAGTAAAACTCGAAAACATAAAGATGATCTCTCGACAGTAGTAGTCTCTCTCTTGTCCCAACAACTTCTCTCTCACTCATGCACCCCAATGAGTGAGTGTGTGTGTAATAAATAGAGAGGCTCACTCTCTATTTATATTCTTTCGTTCACTTAATGTCCACTCCAACATGTCAACCTCACTTAATAATTACTTACCAGAGCCGACATCTCTAGGAGAGTCTAATAACCCTGGTGCCCCACAACTTGTGGGGACTTTGCCCCTTCGACCAACAAGGAGGTTTATCCTTAACACAACGGTGGGGACTATTGCCCTAACTTACAATAACTCACCTAGGGTCGACTTCTCTAGGATAATCTAATAACCCTAGGGCCCCGTAACTGCGGAGACTTTAACCCTTGAACATTAGGAGGGTTACCCACAATGACATGACTTGTTTACATTATAGAAACTCCCGATCGAAACATTGGGGCATGACATGACTCAATTACATTACAAACACTTCATAGAATAAACATCGAGGTACAATACATAAGATATACAAGTGAATTTCTGAAGTTACAATTACATCAACACCAAATAATACATGCAAGAAGATGGTCTTCTAATCATAAAAATATTTTACACTTCTCCTCATGTGAAATGATCAACAAAAAATACCACATTAGTTGAATGTATATATTGTTGTTACGATCAATCAATCAAAAGGAACAATGAGGACTACGCAATTATAAAATAAATAATACAAGTTGATATGAATTCCTCAAGCAAGTTCTCATGTTTCCCTCACTAATTATCAATCCAACCATAATATGCCCTAGTAGTCGATGATCCAATATTTTACCAATCTATTCATTAAAAAATGTAATAAGCATTGCTAGGATACTAATAATGATATTGATACCTAGATGGAAGGGAAAAATAATGCATCTAATTGAAACAATTAGGGTGCAAACATGAATTAGATATAGCTGTAAATTAATCTACTGTTGAATAGAGGATGCAAGTTGCGGTCCCTGTGACTCAATAATAAAAGAATTGTCAAAGTGTCAACTCAAGCTCAGACATAATATCAATATATGACTGAATATATGGTGTAGGATAAGGTTCTAACAATTTAGTAGTAGATGAAATAGATATTGCAATATCTAGATCCTAGAAACTAATATTTTGATAGGAATCAACAACATAACTTGGTAGTGAAGTCTCAAAATATTAAAGGCATACTCTGACGAGTCTCATCTTAGGTTCAATAAGATTAATAATACCTTTCCCATATTTTCCAATTCCACTACCTATAGAACCCATGTAATAAATTAATTTGAAACTAGTTCCCTTAGCATGCTATTCAAACTCAAGAGAGGACAATCCATGGGTAGCTCATAGTGCATGCATAGATGCAAAAATAGGATTAGATTCTTCACAATAAAAATATAACACACAAGGCATGAAATGACCCAACCCATACATTGAAATCATGCACCCAATATACATAACTAAGCCACAACTAAACCACACCTAACCCATAAAATAACCTACCTAGTTCATTCAAATATAGTGCATAAGGCATGAAACCAAAACAAGGGAAAAAAAGAAGAAAAGATCATGTGCCCTTGATTTAATTTTCCTGACACATGGGATGTCAAAGAAGATGTTACAACCCTATATTGTAGTAGTAAAGTCTTAAACATTGTAGATCAACATGGAAATATATTAGATGATGAATTAGAGGCAATACTTGTGAAATTGGAAGTGCAAGTTTCCAATATTTCCATGAGTATGGTTGTATTGATGGCCACCCAAGAGAACAATTTTGGACTCTTCATGGATTGAACTAGATGAAATGAGAAATTTGACCCATGTCATAAACTTAAAGATAGAGAAGAACCATGAAATAAAGGTCAAGCTCTAATAAAACAACTTCCTAACCTATGTTCAAAGTGGAAGCTAAAGTGGATATCAAGCCCTAAGAAGGCGACATTGTTGTTGTTATGTTGGATCATTTGTTGCAACAAATGGATACATGCTTCAAAGTTCATAAAGTGAGTGAAGAATAGAAAATAGTTTTTTATTACTATATCTAGAAGGATATGTTTGGACTTGGTGGGGAAGATATGTAAAAGACACTTACATGGAAAAAAATTATACTAGTAACTAAGTGTAATTGAGATATTCGAAGGGCTCACTAACTCCCAACATTATCCCATGAACTATGTAAAGGATTTTGTTACAGTTGATTTTACCACACATGGTAGATCACATATTTATGGCCTTCCCTGTCCCTTTGCAGACTCTTTGGACCCCATGGACTATTTTTGTACCTTTGATGTTTCCAAGATCATCCCTAAAAACATTCATTATTTGCCATACGCAAATTTTAAACCCATTCTCACGTATATACGCGGATATGACCCTTAAACCCGCTTACATCGGGATGTGTGCGAAAGGCCAAATAGTTTTGGAGTTTTCCTTGATGTGGATCTAAGTCACTTGTCTTTTGGCCCTCCATATGCCTTGAGATCGCTCGGATTTGGCCTTCCATTACCCCATTGAAGCACTATATAAGGAAACCTTTGGATACATTGAAAGGGGAGGAATTGAAGAGCAAGAAAACTATAGTCCATTGTTGCCGTAGCTTGCTTATACGTGAGTCTGCATCCCTTTGTCCCTTGGATCACTTGGTGTTCTTCCCAAGAGTGCCTTTGTTTGTGAGCTTGCTATCGAGAGATGGAGGATTGAGGTGGTGGAGGCCCAGGTGGAGGACTCAGTTTCTCCGGTTCATAGACGTGCCAACAAAGGTTGTCATTCTTGTAATCTATGATTTATATTAATAGAAATATATTTTCCTGTCCAATGATGTCATTTAAATGAATATTGAATCCATGGATGCTTTTAATTGCTTATACATTATTGATTATATATGCTAGAGTAGGTATAACACCATTATATAGCATGCTTGTCTTGTTTGTTGATTGTTGAGAGAGCAAATTGTTAACACAAGTGGGATTGGAAAAGCTCAATGGGGATCTACATCAACCATCCGGAATAAGGTATGTTTTGAGATCCTTTAGTGTTAGACGTTTTATTTCTCTTGCATATTGGGAAGGGATTGATTTCTGCGGTTACTCTGTTTGTTGTGGTACCCCAAGCCATAGGAAGTTTTCTCCGTAACAGAATTGGCGACCATATTGGGGATTTTCCTTGTTTTTCTTTGGGGTTTGGGGGCACAATGTGCTTGATATTCTTGACTTGCTCTTTGTTTCTCCTTGTTTCTGTGTTTCATTTTATAGTATGTTCATCCATTGACACTCCCCTTTATTGGTTTGACCCTTGGCTTGCTTTTTACCAATGTCTTCTCTGTATACGTAGGTTTTTGGCCAAAATTCGCGTACATATGCGGATGTTTGGCCAAAAGTTGCATATACATGCAGGTTTTTGGCCAAAATCCACATATACATGCAACTTTTTGGCCAAAAGTCGCGTATATACACAATTGTTCTTTAAACAATCCAGAACATCCTCCCTTTTGGTGAGTTTGATGTTGTGGGAAGTTGCTGGGTGGGTTGTGAGTGTGGTTGGGTCTTCCTTGGTTCTAATGTTGTTTGTTGGATGCTTCTTTTGTGACCAGAGACCGTCTTTTCATTGATTTTTCTTTGAAAGTAGTTTTACTCATTTATCCTTTTTGTTTTTCCATTAGTGCATTACTCTTTTTTGTCTCGGTGTCTTGGTGAGCGTGTGTTTTATACTTGCTGCAGAGATTGAGAGTTTTAGATGACTTTTATTGCATTTTTCATGCTTTTATATTGAAAAATACAAAGTAGTTGCACTCTTAGTTGCATCTTAGATATGGATTTGAGGAGGTACTTGCATTGGATTGCTTGGATGGGAGTTGTGTTTAGGCTTTCACATTGGCATTCGGAAAGGAATATATATTTATTCATCTCATGTAGTGGCATACCCTGTTTTTCATTCTACAAGATTGCACTTGGCATTGCTTGTTAGGTGTGCACTTTTATTTCACTGTCGAGTCTTCATATCATTAGTTGCACGGCCATTTCCCTTTGAGTAATTATAGCCATTAAAATCAATGCATAATTTAAAATGAACTACACATTTTTCTTTTATAGGGTTCACCAACAAGAATAGGTTTTAGGGTCTTGGAATAGTTCATTGTGAGTTAATTCTCCAAGACCACTAAACAAAGCAATTAGGTGTCTATCCAGGTGAGAGAGAAATCTTTGGTATAATAAATGTTTCTCAGGACGCTCCTCTTACACGAGAGTTAAGCACGAGGCAGTGCACATGATTGTGATTGGGATGACCCCTAGTCACTTTCTATGAGCGCTGGAGATATTTCCAGGATTGTATTCATATCTGGGGGCTCTTTCGAGAGTTTCGGGCTTTGCTACCCTGCCCATATGGTCGATCACGTATGTGACTGTTCGCCTGAGCATTGGTTATATTGAGGTTACCTTAGTTGCCTTACCTGGGTATCACAAGGGGTACTTGCAAAGGTTATTCAGTGAGTGTCATGGCCAGGTAGAGGTCAAATAGCACACTCGCTTTATGCATTGAAGCTAAGGGCCACTATAATTGGTTACGTACCTTCGCTTGTAGTGTATGGGAGTTTTGAGCCTCTCCTAGGCGAGACATACCTGCTGTATTCGGGAGCTCACATATCCTCCCCTTGGTTTGCTTGTATTTTGGCTGTAGATTTTCTTAGGAGTGTGCTCTTTGTGTGTTAGTTGTCCTTTGGGATCGCAGTTACTTGAGTATATTTATGCTCTCTTGAGTTCGGGTCCTTTTATTTTCAGCATGCCTGGTATCCTATCACCCATCCTTGGTCCTAGTACGGACCATGGTGTCAGACTTGGGGGCATCACAACCCCTTATCGTGCTCATAGATTGGGAGTGGTCACATTCCACCCTATACTCCATTTGTGGAAGATGTTGACTCCCTTCTCTTGGTCTTTACACTGATGGTCACCCTCACGGGGGTGGTAGTGGATGCGTGAACGTTGGGTCTACACCTTACTTTCCTTTTTTATGTCCCATCGTTCACTGCATTGTTTCCTTTGGGTGCAGTTGTCATGATCATTCCTCCCTATATACTATAGTTTGGATTCTTTATTGACTATTTTGGGTTGTTTTGGACTAATATGGTTGTCATACAGGGTCCAGATTTTGTACACTCTCTCTAAGGTTTTGACCCATTCATGCCTATCATTGGTATTATGTATAAACTGGCATATAAGTTAGGTTTCACATCCGTTTGCACTTTGCATGACCTTATGACCGTTTCATTATAACTTTAGGTACGAACCCATTCTATCTTGTCACAGAACCTACTTGTTGATTTTAGAAGTGACATGATGTGAATGTTAGAGCTTGACCATACATGGGTACCCTAGTTAGCTCTTGTTTTGCATTTGGTGCCCATGTCGACATTTTTCCTTTAGGGTGTGGGAATCCTTTGTATAGTATCGCCATGACTTTGCGCAAGAGCCTCATACTCCTCTTGATCTTTTTTGCTGGCCTTTTCCCTAGGACTCCCTTATTTCAAGTTGTAATTGCATTATCATGAGTTTTTCCTGCCTTATTGAGCCTTATGTCGGCTTCCCTGACTTTGATTATCAGCCATATAGCCCGAGCTTGTCTCATGTCTAGCCACGCAGAGCCATTTTATATATGTTTTGCAGCTTGATTCCCCATTTTTTCCAGGAGGGGACTTTCCCCCGAGTGTCGTTATCCTACACATGTTTCCTTGCATTGAGCATAGGTATGTTCCATTGCTTGGAACTAGTTTGTTTGCCCCTTGACACTTGTCTCCTCCTAATTTGTAACTATAAAGCACTTTTATTATTTTTCAAGCTTTTCAAAATATTTGAAAAAGTCCAAAAATTAAAAAAACCAAAAAGCCGGATAGGAAAAGAGGTTATCTTTGGCAGCAGTCAAGTCATGTCGCCTTCGAACAGAGCACTGTATATCACATCTGTTGGTTGGGTTAATAGTTTGAATTTAGGAGCTGTACTTGTTTCTCTGAGTTTATCTCCACCGACTGGTTAAGCTTCCAGTCCCTATGGAGCCTCTGTCGATGCCTCCTGTGTCACAGAGATGTACCAATTTTGTATATTGAGTCTATGCTGCCTACATTCAGTCATGATTTGCCTTTATGCTCTTGTTCAAAGGAAGTTGAAGCCTGAGTTGACCATTCCTCAGTTTTCTTGACTTTGCATGTCAGCCATTCTCAATACTAGTATTGGTTCATGCACATTATGATCGATTCCTTCCACATTATACAACTTTTCTGAGTACCTTGTGTTGGATGACGGGGGATGCCTTAATGCCCTCCTTCCAGCAGATTTCATCCCATCGACTTCAGATCATTTATTCTAGGATAGGAGTCTAGAGTCATTTTGAGTGCCTTGAGACTTGCAGTCATCAGTGGCAGGTTCTGTCACCATCAACAGTTTTGGGAATACATCAATGTCCCTTGATCGATGGATTCTTTCAAGTGTTCAACCTCAACACATTTATTCACACTTGTTAGATTTCACTCTAGTACCTTGATTCCCATTTTCATTATCGGTGGGTGATCTCGCATCTGTTAACGGTATACATCAATGACTGGTAATCAGACGATGGACTACTATGTTCGACCTTGACACCTCTATTCACATAGTAGGACATGTACTCATAGCGGATTGTGTAGAAGACTTTCCAGATTGGTGGCATTTCAGATATGCTACCTCCTTGATCATACTAGTGTTCATGAGATTTTAGCTCTCGTGACTTGATTCCAGTGTATGTCAGATATCTTCAGCCATTATGGAGATCTTGATCCTTTGTATATCTTCAGCTTTCACAGAGATCATGATCCTTTGTATATCTTCATCATGGAGATTCTGATCTATCTATATTATACGTGGCGATGACCACACATGTCATATTTTGTATCATGCCTATTCATGGCCATTGTACTCTTATGTATTCGGGACTGTTGTATGTACTTGTAGTCATATGCAGAGATATTTGTACTGTATTGTTGGATGGCTAGTTCTTACACCTGGTTCTTCATCACTCCACTTCTGGGATGGACTTCTAATGTATTTCGGCCATCGTATCACCCCTCTGACCTCACACATTAGGGGGCATCTGTTACAGTTGATTTTACCACACATGGTAGATCACATATTTATGGCCTTCCCTATCCCTCTGTAGACTCTTTGGACCCCATGGACTATTTGTGTACCTTTTATGTTTCCAAGATCATCCCTAAAAACATTCATTATTTTCCATATGCGACTTTTAAACCCATTCTCGCGTATATACGCAGATATGACCCTTAAACCCGCGTACATTGGGATGTGTGCAAAAGGCCAAATAGTTTTGGAGTTTTCCTTGATGTGGATCTGAGTCACTTGTATTTTGGCCCTCCATATGCCTTGATATTGCTCGGATTTGACCTTCCATTACCCCATTGAAGCACTATATAAGGAACCCTTTGGATACATTGAAAGGGGAGGAATTGAAGAGCAAGAAAACTATAGTCCATTGTTGTTGTAGCTTGCTTATACTTGAGTCTGCATCCCTTTGTCCCTTGGAGCACTTGGTGTTCTTCCCAAGCTTTCCTTTGTTTGTGAGCTTGCTATCGAGAGATGGAGGATTGAGGTGGTGGAGGACTTAAGTTTCTCCGGTTCGCAGACGTGCCAACAGAGGTTGTCATTTTTGTAATCTCAGATTCATATTAATATTAATATCTTTTCCAGTCCAATGATGTGCATTTAAATGAATATTGAATCCATGGATGCTTTTAATTTCTTATACATTATTGATTATATATTCTATAGTAGGTCTAACACCATTATATAGCATACTTGTCTTGTTTGTTGATTGTTGAGAGAGCAAATTGTTAACACAAGTGGGATTGGAAAAGCTCAACGGGGATCTACATCAACCATCCAGAATAAGGTATGTTTCGAGATCCTTTAGTGTTAGATGTTTTATTTCTCTTGCATATTGGGAAGGGATTGATTTCTGCGGTTACTCTATCTGTTGTGGTACCCCAAGCCATAGGAAGTTTTCTTCGTAACAGATTTAATGTAACTACTACTAGAAAATACAAGGGGGGAGTGTACGATATTACACTCACAAGTTCCAAAAACAAGTTGTTCAATTAAGAATATCTTCCAAAAACTCAAATTCTAGTCATCAAGTATTTTGGTGGTCTATAGAATCATTTACATGGATCAGTGGTTATCTTCAAGCCTAGGTCCATTCATGAATCTTGCATGCAAGAATGTTTCTTCCAAGGAGGGGGAAAAATGGAAAGAGAAAGGAAGATTGTTGCCAATGTGCATAAGTGAAAGGATCAAAACAACCATTATGACTACTATAACATAGATGGATACACCAATAGCAAGTGTAGAAAGTTACATTATTAGTTGAATCCAAGGAAATGTGACAAGTACCAACCCAAGAACAAGAACATGATAAACATGTATAGGGGATCAAGTAGAGAGAAAGTCAAATGTAAACAAAAATGTCATTTTTATTATAGTACAAAGGGTGGTGAACCTAAGTAGCCTATGTGTTAGAGAAGATAAGGAGATGGCCAAACACTTCCACACCAATATACAAGTCAAGAATACAAAGGTAGATACTCCATTTGATTATGGTTCACAACACAACCTTGTAGTAAAGGACTTGGAAAGAAAGCATGGATTGTAAGTCCATGACCATACTCATCCATAACCATTGAGATGAATGAATAAGGATGGATATTTAAAAGTTATCAAACACTATAACATCAATTTTTCCATGAATTAGTTTGAATTAATGAAGTGGAGGTAGATGGGGTACCACTTGAATCTTGGTGTATGTGGTGTAGTGTTGGGAAGTACCTACATGTATATGAGTGATGTTATCTTCATTTGGGATCCAAATAATTATATTGGTTGATCAAGGATGTTAATTCCCTTATCATCAATGAAGACAAAGGTAAGTTCCAACCAAGAAAATAAATTGATCAATGCAAGTGTGGAATTTGTATTATGCTTTTTGAGGCACACAACAAGGAAATAAAATAATAATAGTGAAGGCATATATAGACAGATGCACAAAAGAGTAGAAAAAACAATCAACGAAGCTTTTGTGAGCTTATAAGGAAGTATTCCAAGAGCCTAAATGGATACCACCTAAGAGAGACGTGGAGCGTTAAAGACAATTATTGCTTGACTTTCCATTTCCAAACGTAGGAATGTACATGCAATCCATACTGGAAAGGAGATGAAGTGAAGAAGTACTTAAAGGAACTATTAAAATAGGGAATCATAAGACCAAGTACTTCAACTTGTGGGTCACACATCATCATATTACCCAAGAACGATGAATCTTGGTGACTATGCATTGACCATAGATATCTTAACAAGATTACCTTGAATAATTGATACTTGTTGCCTAGAATCAATGACATCCTATTGAACCAAGTGAAACATGCAAAATAATTCACCAAATTGGATGTCAAATTAAAATACCATTATGTTAGGAGGTGAAGTCAATATTTATATCTATGACCTTCTAATGTTAGTTCCTTCTGAAACCCTCTTATGTATTATATAAAAGGGAAGTGGCCCCTAGCATTGTATCTTAATAAAGAAAGCATTACAATTTTTTTGAGTAATAATAAAAGATCGAAGCTACCATTGCCATGGTTTTACTTGTGCATATAAAATATTCCATGTAAATATTGTGTTTTATTGTTGTTGTTTGCATTTGTTTTTTTATATATTTTTGAACATTTGGTACTAGAGCCTGGAAAACTCATAGGCATATGATTTTATATGAGTGGGAGATGTAAGAATAAAGGATTATCCAAGTACAAGTTTGAGAAGTTTAATGGAAATAATTTCTCCGTATGGAAGATGAATGCAGAGGAATTGTTGGTTAAAAAAGATCAATACATGACAGGTTGTGAAAAAACCGAGCGACAAGATAGATGAGGAGTGGATAAAGCTAGACATAAAGGTGGTTTCTACAATTTGTCTTTACCTAATAGACTCTATCTTGTCCAGTGTTGGTGAATAAAATACCACATGATCCCTTTAGTAGAAAATTGGGAAGTTGTATGAGACTAAATCAAAACAAACTTAGGTTTTCCTACATAAGTAGAATTATCATTTGAGGATAGAGGAGGTTTTATTTGAATGAGTTTAATACCCTAAATAGTGAATCGGTCGTAGTGGGTGTAAAGGTAGAGGACGAGGATAGAGTGATCATTTTGCTATGTTCCCTCCTCGATACCTGGGATCATTTGATGATGACCATGAACAACTCATCATCAAGAACTAAAATTTTAGGATGTGGTAGTGGCTTTGCTAAGAGAAGAGTTGAGGAAAATATCATCTTTGGACCCATCTACCAATGAAGTCCTATCTATCAGAGGTTTTTCTAGTGAAAGGGGTCAACAAGGAAAATCAGAGTCTAGATATAAGTCCAAGGGATGCAAGTTGAAAGGAAAGTGCTAGAATTGTGGGAAACTAGGGCACTCAAGGAAGAACTATTGGAATCTAAAGAATGAAAAGAATAATAAAAATATGAATAAACCATCAATTGAGGCTATCACGATAGATTCAAAATAAATAGAATAATGTGAGGCATTCTGTCTCAATAACAATAGATATCTTTTATATGCTTGGGGTTTGGACTCATATGCATCTTTCCACATAGAGACTAGTTTGTCAAATAGCATCCCCATAGTGGTGGGATGGTCTACTTGGGTGATGATCATCCTCTAGAAATTGTGGAAGAGGGGATATTAGAATCAAAATGAATGATGGGAGAGAAAGGAAGTTGTGTGATGTATGACATGTATGGGATCTACAAAAGAATTTCCCTCAATCAAAATGATGGTAGAAGTGAAACTAACCATATGCATATTATAAGAGGTTTGATGATGCCAATTTTATTATCTTACAGTTGTATGTGGTTGTTGGCCCCATCATGAAGAATATAATTGATATTAAGGCTCGATTGGTTAGGAAATTTGAAATGAAGAATTTTGGAGAAACAAATTAAATTAAAGGAATGGATATACACAAGGATAAAACGGGTAGGGAGATCTGGTTAAGTCAAAAGTTCTATATAGAAAATATTTTGCAGTGCTTCAATATGTAGGATGAAAAACTAGTTAGCACTCAACTTCTTCCACACTTCAAGTTGTCTTCCAAATAGTGTCGTATCACAAAAGAAAAGAAGACAAGTAGGTCTTGTTACCATATTAATCAATAGTAGGGAGCCTCATGTTCATCTTGGAGAGAAAATAATCCACATATTTCCGAAGTAGTGGGAGTTGTTAGTCAGTTCATGGTGAATCTTGGTAAGGAACATTGGAATGTTATGAAGTGGATACTTAGATATTTAAAAGGAAATTTAGATGTTGTTATTGTCTACATATTGATAGTTTTACAAATTAAAGGTTTTGGAATTTTGATTTTTGTGGACATAAATATGGACAAAAGTTTACTGCATTATATACTTTAACTCTCGATGGTGGAGTTGTAAAATGGACATATAAGTTGTAGCTAGGGGTGGCCTTATCAAACACTTAAGCATAATATGTGTAGCAACTGAGGCTAGTAAAGAGGAAACCTGGCTAAAGTGATTGATGGATGACTTCAAGATAATGCAGCGGAAGATTACTTTTCATTGTGATAGTCAAATTTTTATTTACTTATTGAAGAATCTAACATTTCATGATCGTACAAAATATATTGATATCAAGTACCATTTCATAAAGAAAGTGGTGTAAGAAGGTAGAATCCTAATGGAGAAAATTGACGTCGATTAGAATACTATAGATATGCTTACAAAGTCGGTCATAACATATAAGTTTTAATGGTGTAAAAATTATTTGGGTTTGTTGAAAATGTGACAAAGGAAACATTGGAAAATGGTACAGAACATAAAACATAGGCAAAGAACTTCTTGTATATTGAATTCAAGTGGGAGATTATTATGAGGTGAAGTCAATGTACGAATCTCTAGAATTTTCCCATTGAGTGGTACATGACTATCCCCTTACACGAATCATATGCATTGGTGGGGTGGGTTGCAACCTAAGGGTGTAGGGGCGGGGTCCCCAAGGTGAAAATTTATAAAACCTTCTAGTGTATTTCGATTCCTTTTAGAACCATGTTATGTATTGTATAAAAGGGAAGTGACCCCTAACATTGTATCATAATAAAGAAAGCATTGTAAGTTTTCTGTTGAGTAATAATAGAAGATTGAACTTGTCATTTCCCTATGGTTTTACCTACACATGGCAAGGTTTCCACATAAATATTTTGCTCTATTGTTCTTACCATTTTCTTCTATTTTTTTATATTTTTTCTAACACATTAGGGGTGATTTATAGAATAATGCACCTAGAATACCACCTTCAAAGAGAAGGTGAGTTATATATGAATGGTTGGTAATTCCTTTTGGTTTATGTAATGCATAAACTACATTTATGTGTTTTATGAATAATGTACTACGTCCTTGCTTAGATTCATTTGTGATATGTACTTTGATGAAATATTAATTTTTAAATCTACTAAGGAAGAACATATCTCACATTTGATTAAGGGATTATAGATATTGAAGAAACATCAACTTATAGAAAACATTAATACACTTGAGTTTTCATAGCATTCTCTAGTGTACTTGGGTATTTGATTGGTGGAGGAGAACTTAAGATTGATCTCACAAATATTGAGGATATTATTAAATGACCAACTCCTAACAATGCTATTGAAGTAAGGAGTTTGTGGGGGAATCCTGATACCTTTGAAATTTAATGGCATCATTTATAGTTATGATCCCACCACTTCATGATGTAATAACTAATGGTACATGATTCCACTGAAAGAGCTAAAATGAAATATTAATTAAGCACCAATCCTATCATTTTCGAGTTTGCAGAGTACCTTCAAAGTGGAGATAGATGCAAATAAGTGTTATATGGGAACATTTATGAATCAACGAGGTGGATATATTGGTATCATTCTAATTTGTTTCATGGAGCAGTCCTGAAATACCACCATATATAACAAGGAAGTATTTTATTTAGTGCAAGTTGTTAGGAAGTGGAAGCATTATATAATGGGAAAGGAGACCATCATCCACATCGATCACCAACCTTTGCAATACTTGCAATATAAAAGTAATCTTTATCGAGTTAGACACTACAAATGGATGATAATTTTGCAAAAGTTTGATCATGTTATCATCTTCAAATATATGGAGGTACTAACAAGCTGGAAAACTTGCTATCAATACCACCAACACCTAAAAGTATAGCTTTGAGCACTCCTATGTACATGAATACTTTCTTCCATGAAATATATAAAGAATAATTTACAAAAGATGAGAAATTCAAGAAGATATTTAATTTATTGTAAGGCCAAGTTTGTGAAGAAGAAGACAATAACAAAGTAGATTATTACCTCCAATATGGGTTGCTATACACATCATATAACTTGTGTGTGCCTAAAGGTGAAATAAAATACCTCCAAAGTTGCAGGTTGTTTTTGTTTTAGAAAATAATTGACTAACTTGTAAAGCTATGTATATTGGCTCAAAATGCAAGAACATGTACAATCATGTTAATTAGAAAATGCATACTTTTCTAAAAAAACCTAGTAATAAAAATTAAGGATTGGGTGAATCCATGAAGCTTGGTCACACTCTTTTGAAAGGTAACATGTGGAAATAGTCTACATAGATCCTCAATCAAGTGCTTAAATAAGCCCTTGATCAAGATAATACTTGGGAGCCAATGGACCTTGATATAGGTCTTGATGAGTGTCAAGTAAACCCTCTATTAAGTTCTAAGTGTTAGGACCTTGATCAAGGTCTTGTTTTGTTATATAATAAAAAAAAGTAGGTCACAACTCTCTTGAATCCTAGGTTTATTTATGTATTTTGTGCAAGAATGGTTATTGGAGATGGATGGTAAAGAAGGACAACCCCAAGTGGTTCAAATCATAATGACAAATAGGGATATTCTAAAGAGGGGAAAAAGTGGAAAAGGAAAGGAAAATTATAGTTTATAATGTGCATAAGTGAGAGGATCAGAACAACCACCATGACCATTGTAACATAGATGGAAACATCAAAAACAAGTGTTGGAAGAGGAATCATGAGTTGAATCCAAGGAACTATGACAAGGATCAACCCAAGAGGAAGTCATGGGTCCAAGTATAGAGCAAGTTAGATGCAGATGAAAATAATTTATGTACTACATTGAGAATGGAGGTGAACATGAGTATCGTCCATATTATAAGAGAGAAGGATATGTCCAAACACTTCCATACCAAAATATAAGTTAATAATACAAAGGTATATGATCCATTTAACTCTATTCTCAAGACAACCTTGTACCTGAATATTCAGAAAGCAAGCTTGGATTGTATGTCCATGACTATCCTCATCCATATCCATTGGGATAGAGTTACCAAACAATGTAAGATTAATTTTCCCATTAATTTAGAGTGCATTAATGAAGTGGAGGTAGATGAGGTACCACTTGACATATGTGGTGTAATGCTGGGAAGTAGCTACATGTATATGAGGGTGGGGCAACAGGGGGGGTAGAGTTATCTTCACCCCAGATGGAAAAATGGAAACCAATTTCTCTTGGGGGCTCAGAATGGAATCAAACAATATAGTTGAGGCTTTAGCCCTTTGGCAAGGTCTATTGATTGCCAAGAACCAAAGAATTACAAGGCTATCAGTCTTGGGAGACTCAAGAATAGTTATTTAAGCTCTAGTCGAGGGCTCCCTCCCAAACCATCAACATCTTAGTCAATTGATAAAAATTATCCAATCTCTTGCCCATTATTTTCACAAAATTGATTTTTTTCACATGCTTAGGACCCACAACAAAGATGCAGACCTAACAGAGAATAGTGGAACCTCGCTAAGCACTAGCTCTATCCTGATCAATGGCTCTTATTCCTTGTTCCCCATTCCATAGAACTGTATCTGAGAGTTTGGAGATCTCTTGGTGCTCCTGCTCTTATCCCCCCACATACCTGCCTCTTGGTGAAGCACACATCCATGTGCTGACATGTGGGATTTCATGGAATCTTAAGGAAGCTGTTAAATATGGTACAATGAAGGATAGTAACCAAGAGCGCGGAAGGTTATCAATCCAGTCGATGTATTGTGAATTGGGTGAGGTGACGCTTGTTTTAATGAGCAACATGATGATTTCAGGTGGTTTGTGAGTTTGGTTTATGAGGAGTAGAGATATTAATACCTGAAAGGAGAAAGGTAGAGGAAGCTTGATCGGGCTGGGCTGTAGGAGAAACAAGGATGTAAGTTGGGTACTCTGCTGGAGGAGATTGAGCGCGGTGGAGTGGAGCATGGCCATTATCTATGGTGTTTTCACTGAAGTAGGATTTTATGTGATTATGGCGGCTTCTAAATTTTTGAGTTCATTTCCGCCGGTAGTGATAGTGGGCTATGATATCAGGGAGCTTAAGAGGGATATGGAGAACCTAAAAAACATGGTGGAAACTATTGATACAAAAGGAGGAAGACGTATGGAAAATGTGGAAAGATACCTCGTGTTTCTAAGGAAATAATTCAAGTGAGAAGTCAAGAGATCAGAAATTGTTGTTATCAAGATAATGGTCAATCTGGAGGTGAAGGTTGAAAAGCTTGCTCCGATGGTGGTAAAAATGGAAAGCAAAATTAATCCAGGTTCGTTGACCCGTCCTGACGAGAACAATAATTAATTTTGGGATGAATCTTTGTTGAAATGTTGTTTGTATATGTCTCCTGCTCTGGTCCTATTGAATTGTCATCTGTACTTGTCTCTAGTTCTCGAATCAATAGTATATTTTGCTAAGTGTTTAAGGCTGTAATGGTCTCTATTAGTGAATTGGCTTTCCTAAACATATAAATAGTTTTTAGAGATATACTATTCTCGTTTGCTGCTTCCATAAGGGCGTTTATTGACTTTTTTCCACTACCATAAGGGCGTGATCGGAGAACTACTGACCTACATTAGCGCTTCTATAAGGGCGTTTTGTAGCTAGGCACTGTTTCTGTGGTTATACCACCTTTCTAATATACTATAACCGTTTTTGTCTAAAAAAAACCACATGTATATGAGGGATACTATATTCATTAGGGGTGCAAACCAATATTGATTAATCAAGGATGTTAATTCCGTCACCATCATTGCACATAAAGATAAGTTCTAATCAAGAAAATAAATATATCAACATAAGTAGGAAACATGTATTATGTTTTTTGAGACAATCAATAGAGCAATGAATTTGTAAAAGTGAAGGCATCTATAAAGGGATGCATAATGGAGTAGAAACACCGCTCAAAGAAGATTTTGAAGGCTTATAAGGAAGTTTTCCAAGATCCTAAAGAGATACCACCTAAAAGAGAAGCATAGCAAAAAATACAATTGTTGCTTAACTCTCCACTTATAAATATGGGATAATGTACATGCATTCCATAATTGAAGCAAATGAAGTGAAGAAGTAGTTATAACTTGTGTTGAAGTAGGGAGTCATAAGACCAAGTATTTCACCTTGTGGGTCACCCATCATCATAGTACACAAAATGGATGGAACTTGGAGAATGTGCACTGAATATATATCTATTAACGAGACTACCTTCAAGAATTGATACTTGTTGCCTATAATCGTGACAACTTATTGGACTAGATCATGCAACATGCAAAACAATTCATTAAATTGGTCTCAAATTGGGATACCATGAGGTTTGAGTCAAATAATAATACACCTAGAATACCACTTTCAAATACAAGGCAAGGTCTATTTGAATGCTTGGTAGTGAATTTTGGTTTATGTAATACATCAACTACATTTATGTCTTTAATGAATTATATACTACACCTGATCTAGATTCATTTGTAATAATGTAGTCCATTGATATATTAATTTTTAAATCTACTCAAGAAGAGCATATCTCACATTTTATTCAGGGATTATAGACATCAATGAAAACATTAGTACACGTGACTTTTCCTAGCAATATTCGATGTACTTGAGGAATGTGATTGGTGGAGGAAAACTTAATATTGAACTCATAAATATGGAGGATATAATTAAATGGAAAAATCCTAACAATGTTACTAAAATAAGGAGCTTTGTGGGAGCATCCCAACACCTTTGAAATTTCATAGTATCATGTTCAGTTATGTCTGCACCACTTCATGCTACAATAACTAATGACATTTCCCAAAGGGGAAATAATCAATAGAAATATTCTAAATAACTAAAACATAAAATAAATCAAGCATCGATCCTATCATTTCCCAATTTACAAAACACCTTTGAAGTGGAGATATACACAACTAGGTATTATATTGGAACATTCATGAAATAAGGAGGTATATAGATATGGTATCATTCTAATTTGTTTCATGGAGCAATCATGAAAGACCACCACATATAAAAAGGAAATATATTTTTTGGTGCAAGTTGTTAATAAGTGGGAACACCATCTAATGGGAAAGGATACCATCATCTACATCAATCACCAACCTTTGTAACACTTGCAAGTTCAAAGTAAAGTTTAGCAAGTGAGCCACTATAAATGAAAGATACTTTTGTAGTAGTTTGTTCTCCTTATCATCTATAAAGATATGGAAATACTAACGAACTAGAAAACATTCTACCAAGATCACCAACACCTAAAATTGTAGCTTCAAACACTATTATGCACATGGATCCCTTCATCCATGAATCATATAAAGAGAAATATGCAAAGGATGAGGAATTCAAGGAGATATTTATGGTATTGTAAGGCCAAGTTTGTGAATAATAAGAGAACACCAAGACATATTATTATATCCAAGATGGGTTTCTCTACATAGAATATAAATTGTGTGTGCCTAATGATGAAATAACACAACTTATAAGAGAGGTTCAAACCTCCAAGTTGTAGTTCATTTTTATGTTGGGAAACAATATCCAACTTGCAAAGGTATGTATATTGGACCAAAATACAAGAACATGTAGCTAGGTTCATTAGGGAATGCATACTTTGTTATATCAATAAACCTAGTAGTATAAAGATTGGGTGAATCCATGAAGCTTGGTTGTTAGGCATCACATGGAAATAGCACATGAAAACCCTTGATTGAGCAATTAAACATGCCATCAAGCAATGTATTTTTTGGGATTGAAAAAGTCCTTGATATAGTTCATAACAGAGGTTAAGCAAACCCTTAATTGAGATATAGAACTCGATCAATATCTAGTTTTTTTTATAAAATAAAATAAAGCAATCCGCTAGACTTTATTTCATTTCAACATTAACTGAAACCAACTCAAGTCAACTTCAAACCTTGATCGAGCCTTTGCTCTACCATCACACTCCAACATCTACATTGACCACACCTACACAATGGATTCTCCACTTAGAGGTAGGTGGTTTTTCTAATTTTATAAAATAAATTATAAAATTTATAATTACAATTTTGTGTTTTAGCTTAAAAGTTATCGATTAACAACAATTATGTTGTCAAAATTTTAAATTTTAAATTAATTTGTTTATCAACCAACAATGTTTTTGTTGCAAATTTTATTTTCAAACATTTATTAGTAAGTATAAATGTTGTCAAATATTTGTTAATCCTTCAATAACACATATAGTATTGGAAACTATTCATCGATATTTGGTTGAAATAAAAACCGACAAACATAAACATATCCCTTTATTATAAGTTGTTTAGTTGGAAATAATCAATTGATGGTGCAAATAGTTTACAATCATGTATCAATAAGCATAAATGTTGTTGGATTTTCTAATATTTAGTAATGCATGGATTCCATTGAAAATTATTAATCAATAGATCAAGTGAAAAATAGCATGGACAAACACTATAACTCCCATGTTTCTAAGTAGAGATGGAATCAAAGTGAAAGTGGACTACCCTACGAATAACCATTAGTGAAACTTCAATCAAACCCAACAATCAAATTCTTAATAACCACTATTAACATGAAGTGGCACTTCGATCAATGAGTAAATCACAACTAGATTATTTTGTATCCATTGAAACAATACTGTAATGAACATCAAAACTACTAGAAAAAAAAAAGCTTGAAAACATGTATAAAGTATGTCCTAGATTGTGTCCCAATAATCAATCAGAACTCCATTTGGATATTCAACTATGAGAATTATTTCATAGACATGTTTCCGTGTTAAGACGTAAAATAACAGTTTCACAAAATTGTATTCATCATACAATCTTAATTGATATATGTCTTGATCTTAGCCACCTTGGCTCTAGATTTTCAAAACAACAAAGTTGATGTTTAACTTCCCAAACACATGTTTGTTTTGTATGATTAAATAAATATTATTCTAGTTCCTTTCGTTAGTAAATGATTTTTTTGAGTTGATATATCCTATATCTACAACTTTGTGGATTTATTCATCCACAACCCCTGAAAAACATGATTTTCCTATAATCAACTCCCCACCAAAATTCCAGCTTGAGTTCCCAACAACCTATTGACAGGATTCCATCCCTGTTAAATTGCTTGAATACATCCATAAAACTCTAAAATTATTTTGTCTTGTATTTAAAGTGGATGCAACCTATGAGGCAAGGTGTATCCAAAGTAGATGTTTGCAGAGGTGGCCTATTTATGCAACTTTGTATAGAACCTATATGAATGTGTTTGATTAACTCTCACATTACCATTTGATTGATTAGAAAAAATGCACTATCTATGAGTATCCAAAAGTTTTTTTGGGAGTTAATATATAAAATCCATAAATGAGTGTTAGAATATGTTTAGAACACTCTCCAACTTGAATACCATCCCTATATATTCACCTTGTTCAAAGTATTCACCAATAATTTATTTGGATATTGATAACTATTGGATGACATCTACCCCTAAAATAATATTCTACTAAGATTGCACGGGGAAAATAGATGATGAATGTCATTAATAATAGAAGAATCCATTCCTGGAGCTAGTTCTCAAACCATTCCTTGTCCTTCCTCATAGGTAGTTCATCTATATTCCCCTTACCATTAATTATACAATAATGGTCTAAGTCTAAAACCAATAACTTTTTTTTGTGAAAGAAAAATATAAGGCTTAAAATCCTTTAGGCATGCACTCAAAGTAAATGATATTCTAAGTTGTGAGACTCAAGCAACTAAAGGGTATTATTTCCATGTTTGATCTCCAATCCATAGCACTCTCTAGCTAGGATCACTAATCTGTGGAGGTTAGAACTAAAATATTAGATATCTCTAAGAAAGAGACCTAAGGGTCCAACACATGGCTAATTCAAAGATTAGAAAATATTCATAACTCAATGTTCAATACCATATCTAACTCTTAAACACTACTTCATCCTTAAAGTTTCACTCAACACTATCTGGTCCTTGTGGTGTGCTACAAAGGTTAAGTGGAAAGAATCACATCACACTGAAGTTAGTGGAAAGTCATTGGACAACTCAATAAATGTAAAATTCAAAATTGTATATATTAATTGTTCGAGGGAACTCAATATGTGATTGATCTTAGCTACACAAAATTTTGTAGGTGATACTATAAGGAACTTGATGTGAACAACTCTATTGTTGCAAAAGTATGGAGAAAAATTGAGCATTACTTCACTTGGTAGAGTGGCAAGGATGTCAAAATATTTTCCATGCTTTGCTACCATTATCACTATGTTATTTGTTATTGCACCAACCATGCATACTAGTTCAAAGAGAGCTTCATCCTTTGTAAAATGTGGTTGTAAATTCCAATATGAGCATTTAGAGGTAAATGCCATCTTTAGGATATAATTCTCATTCTTGAACTAATAAGAATGATCATGTAAGAGTAACACTACTTATGCTATGATCCTAGGAGAATTGTGTGTAAATGGGTTGGGGAACAATGCATAAGTGACTACACAAATTTCATCCACTAGACATTGTGACTCTGTTATATCTCAAACACTCATATGGACAATTATGAGGAGCACTGCATTAGAGATTGATGTGGACAAGATGATGATTAATATCAATGAAAAAAAATGAGAAACACAATGTTAACAATTAGATGTAGTAGCACAATAATTTACATATGAAACGATCAACCCAAGTTCCTAGACACATGAGTGGTCTTCTTTGTGCATAGGTGGGTTAGTGAGTTTGTTCTTCCAAGTCATCTCAAGAAAGTAAATCAGTGACCAAAGACTCTCCTTATTTGACAATTTTCTTATTTTTTTACCAAGCATTCCCTTGTGTTTTCATTATCTCCACCTTGTTTATTACTTTGGTATTTTCCTTCCCATTTTTCCTGGTATTCCCCTTGTGGTTTGTTTATCCCTTTTCCTTCATATATTGTTAATTATATTGGCACCACCAAATTTTTGATGCATGAAAGGATGGCAACTTGTATTATATATGTCACCCATTTCAAGGAAGTGGAGAACCCTAAATTTTCTAATTGCTAATTCAAACTATGTTGAGCTTTCTATCCTCACTTCTTCCTTGTGCATGGGTGGCCTTGTGAGTTTTGGATTCAAAGTCATCTAAAAAATTTAAACTGGATAACCATTTAGCCTCTCCTTATTTGACAATTTTCTTGATTTTTTACAACAACTCCCTCGTGTTGTAATTTCTAAAGCTCGTAATAAACGATATCTAATTTGTCTTGGTTATCTAATGCATATCACTTTCTAGACTAGGGGTCTTCTCTATGTGATAGATGTAGTTCTAGATATTCCTAAGGTTTGGTTCCAAAACAACCTAGGGTTGTTCCTCTTCTAACTTGAGAGAGGACTTGTATATGTTACAAACACTTTTGTTTCTATTGAGTTATATAAGTGAATTGTTACCATCATGAATAATTATATTTATTTTTACTTTCACAAGTTTCCCACCATATATCCTTTATGAAACACCGGTTGGTAGTCTAGATATAGGTAGTTGAGGAAGTAGTGCACTACTTCCATCCTAGAGTACTCATGCATCATCTGAGAGTGAGGAGGTTTGAGATGAAAGTATTTTGTGTAAATTCTTATTTAGTTATGGATATATTAAATTTTAAGAGTTTTATTTCACAAGAAAACATAATTTTTTTGTCTAAATTGTAGAGGACCCTAGCGAACATGGTTGTATTGGATCTCCCATATTGTGAGGGAATGATGTTGCAAATAACACCTTAGAGAAGTTACATGAGAAATACAACTGATTGGTTAGGGATATATAAGGCATTCAAGGAGATACCACCATTTTATGATCAATGGTGATGATGCTTGGTAGTGTTCAACAATTGATGACACTATATGAAAGGGCATGACCATAGAGTTCCCTTTAGCATAGTGTTATTAGGAGGATAAGAAGTGAGGTGTTGGGAAGAGATAATTAAAATGTGGCAACTAATTATGAAAAGGGAACATGATGTGAGGGGTATTCTATTTGATATACCTCTTAACTATCCTAGGGGGGAATTGCTTAAAATATGGCATTTTAATCTTGAGGTTGCAACACCTTATGTTATGATAGATTTACCAGAGCATGGGACATTTTCCACCACCATGATGGGTGTCATCGTACTTTATGACACATATATATGATGAGTTTGTGTTTCACATGAACCTTGATTTTATTTTCACCCCATCACATTTTTATTCTCTTGGTATGGGACATAGTTATGATTATCACTGGGCTTGTAGAGACCCTACTACCATACCATATCCTATAATGTTGATACAATTGTTGAGTAAGAGTACCATTTTAACCTAGGAATTAGAGGAACAATTGCATTTCAAAGTTGAGGTGAGTGATATGATGGTGGACACCATACAATCTATGTTGGTGAGCCATAAATTTCCATGGTTATTCCACTGGATCAGTTCATCAAAACAAATCTTACAACTTAGTTCATTGTGTTAATTTAATTCCATAAAATATTGAATAAAATTGAACTAAAAGAGAAACTAGAGAAAATAAGAAACATAATCCACAAAACAACACAAGATATACCCTGGGAAAACCCACTATGGGGAAAAACCGAGCCACAAATGAGGACTATGCCTAGTTGTTCATATCAAAATTAAAATACAAAGGAAATAATACTCTCTATGGAGTTACCTATGACTCTTTGGCCATAATGGATACTACATGATCTCCTATATCCTTTGTTATGCTCTAACATCCACTAGTATCTCCTAGGATCTACTACTAGGATCTCCTATATTCTTACTAGGACCATGTAGTCTTTCCTTATTTAGGTGTAACCATACTCTATCTCTCACCTTGAATGTTTTTCAACCCTGTGTTGGTGATGTCTTGCCTTGTACTTTTCCTATGAATTCTTTAGTTCCTCCTATACTTGTAATTGGATCTTCCTAATCTTATCAATGAAATTTTCAATTCTTAATGCTTCACATGTGGTGTCTTCCCTCACTCCCCCTTGTTGTCCATTAATAATATCTAGAGGTGAAGGTGGCAAGTATCCAAAACAAGTTTCAAAAGGGGACTTCCCAATGGAAGTGTGGACTACTATTTTATTAGAGTGTTGCATGTAGATCACATTTTCATTCCAAGTGTTCAAATGCTTCTAATTGTAACTCTGCAAAAGTTGTACCAAAGTCGTGTTGACTACTAGGTCGATCCATCTGTCTATGGATGGAATGTTGTAGAACTATTCAACTTAGTGTCCATATTTTCCCAAAGTATCATCCAAAATATATTGATAAATTTGGTATCTTTGTTTGAGATGATGCACCTTGGTATCCCAAAGTGCACCCATACTTGTTCAAATAAAATGTTTGTTGCTTCTTTCCCTTTGATGGTATTTTTACAAGGAATAAGAATGCACGTCTTGTTGAATATGCCAAATACCACAAATAAATAGTCATGTCCCTTTTTAGTGATTGGAATACCACCCAAAAAATCCATGGAGATGCTCTTCCATGGTCTTGTAGGAACATGTAAGGGATGGTAGACCTTTCTTCATATTTCTTGGATTATTTATACAACAAAGTATGCATACTCTGATAAATTGAGCTACATCTTCTTGCATTATAGGAAAATAAACATACCTCTATATGTTTGCAATAATATTTCATACATCAAAATGCCCTGCAGTTTTGGAGGTGTGTGCCTCTCTGATAAGTTGTAATCTCTCTCTTTTAGGAACACAAAGCTTGTACAACTTGTAGAGTAACTAATCCTAGAGATGATAGTCAACCTTGTTGTCACCTTATTATACATGGAAATAACCTTGAAATTGTTGAAATACCTCCTTGAAGTCATCATATTCTATTTACTCCTCCATGTATTCATCATGGGTAAAAGGTTTCATGTGCATAAGAGTTCCCAAAGCTGTAATCTTGGCTATAAGTGGCATTGAGAGCATGTTTTCCAGCTTGTTTGTAATTCCCTTCTTATACTGATGATGAGATGGAATTGTTGTAAGAATTCCATCCACTTATAATGTATGGTATGTTTTAGCTTACTGTAGGCCTACAAATACTGCAATGGCTGATGATCAGTGTGAATGATGGTCTCCTTTCCCATCATATAGTGCTTGCACTTATTAACAACTTGAACTAGGGAATAAAGTTATTGATCATATGTAGGGTAATTTAGTACTCCCCCATGAGACATTTTATAATGATAACATATTGACCTTCCTCCTTGCATAAGAACCAATGCTTTTTTAGAGTCTCTAACACCTGCTTGAGATGTGAGATGTGCTCTTCCCAGGTATTTCTATAAACCAGTATGCCATCTAGATATACTATAACAAACAAATCTAATAAATGGCGTAATAAAGAATTCATCAAACACATAAATGTAGTTGGTGCATTGCATAAACCAAATGACATTACTAACCATTCATATAGACCTTTCCTAGTCTTGAGGGTGGTCTTCTAGGTGTTTTCTTCCTTCATTATCACCTGGTGGTATCCCGATTTGGGATCCAACTTAGTGAAGTACTTGGATTGTTGCAACTGGTTCGTCAAATCATTGATCCTGTACATAAGGTATTGATTCTTGAGTGTGATATTGTTCAAGGCTCTGCAGTTTATGCACATACTCCAAGTCTCATCCTTCTTAGGCATTATTATGATATGTGACCGACAAGGTGAGTTGTTTGGTTAGATCATTCCTTGTTCCAACAACTATTGTAACTGCTTCTTGACTTCATCTGCTTCTATGATAGTATATATATATATTTTCTAATGTATGGAAATGGAGAATCTAGTAATAACTGTATCTTGTGCTCCACCTCCCTCTTAGGAGGAATCTGCTTAGATTCATGTAACGCTTATCTATATGCCTACAAAAGGATCTCCAACTATTGTTTATACTATTTGTCACATACCTATAGGGATGCCTTCACTTTTACCGATTCACCTTATTGTAGATTCAATCTTAAGAAAATCAATACAAACTTCATACTTGAATTGATCATCTTTTTCGCTTGGTTGGAACTCACCAAAGATATATTTGACTTACCTTTGTGTGCGTTAATGATTAAATATTTCCCATTCTTAATGAAGTGGTATTGGTTATCTCTCCTCATGAAGACCACATCCCTCAGATACATGTAGGGGCTTCTGAACACTACGCCATAGACATCTAGGGGTACTACATCTACCTCCACTTCATCAATATAATCCACACTTATGGAAAACTTGATCTTGCAATGTTTCATGAGTTTAATTTCTGCATCCTTATTTTCCCATCCCAATGGGTAGGTATTAGAATGATAATGTACTTCCAATCCAGTCTTACATACCAAATACTCTACTATGAGGTTTGATTGTGAACCAAAATCAAATAGAGCATCGATATTGCTCTTCTTGACCTGGATATTGATGTGGAAAAGTTTCGTCATCTCTTTCTCTTCCTTAGGGTGAATGATACTCAAATTCACCTTCTTCTGTATAGTGGTACATATAATCTTTTCATCCACATCTAAGTTGCTTTCTAACCCCTTGCTTAACTCCGTGGCTAGAATTTTCTTCTTCTTGGAATCCTTCTTGGGGTTCAACTCTGGATGTAGCTTCCAATGGTTCAATGTGACCATTGATATCACAATGCTTAGATTGGTGTTTTGGGTCCTTGCAATAATGTGTAATGGTTGTATTATTCTTCTTCTTTCCCTTCCACTTCTTCTTACCCTCCTTGATAGGATGTTGGATCTCTTTCTGTTTTGAACCACTTGGTTGTCCTTTATTTTGTCCTCTGTTTTCTAGGTATCGTGCTTGTACACAGGCGTCATCAACTGAACTAGGATTAAAAAGCATCACCTAACTCCATATGTGACTATATAATCCCCCTATATACTAGAGGAGTAAATCTGGGTTCTTGGGTTAGATACCCAATATGATAGTCATATTCTTGAACTCAATGGTGTATTCTTACACACTCTGCTCTTGTCTTTGCATGAAGTAACACCATTGAATACACAGGTCCTCTACATATTCGATATATTAAAATTAGGACTTGATGATAATTTTAAAGTCCTCCTACCTAGTTACAGGCGGATCACCCTCCAACCTAAGTGCTTTTGTGTGGCTTTCCCACTAGGTTATTGCATGGCCCTCTAACTTCAATCAATAAAATGAGATATTTAGATCCTCATATATTTGATGGATACTGAAATAAAACTCCAACTATTGCATCCAATGATTCAATTTCATAGGATCGATCTCACCTTCATATGACTTGATGTCATATTTTGATTCCATCTTGAAGAGAGATTGGGAAGGAATATTAGTACTAGAACTAGGCTACTCTCTCTCTCGATTTTTTTTGGCTCCTTTTTTGGGCCTTTTTTTTTATCTTCGGATTTCCCCTCAGAGCCTCTAAAATCTCCAAAATGTCAAAACTTTCTCTCTAGAGCCACCATGAGGATTGACATGTTGCATGGGATATCGACAACTTGTATTTCCAATTTTGAAAACCACTACTCATACTTATTCATTGATCCTTGAATAGGATTGTCTTCCATAACTAGCGTTTGAATAAATTTTTTTCACCAACTACTGGATCTCGAGATTACTCACATAAACCAAACAAAAACATCTATAATACCAATATTATCCGGAAACTACCATGGATATTCCACTAGATTAGTTCATCACAATGAATCTTACAACTTAGTTTGTTGTGTTAATTTTATTTCATAAAATACTAATTATAATAGAACTAAAAGATAAAGTAAAACGAATAATTAACACAGTCCACACATTAACACAATATATACCCTAGGAAAAATCAATATGGAGAAAAACCCAACCACAAATGAGGACAATGCCTTGCTCTTCATATCAAAAGGAAAATACAAAGTAAATGGTACTCTCCATGGAGTTACCTATGACTCTGTGGAGAGAATGGATACTATAGTATCTTCTATATCCTCTATTCTAATCTAGTAGCCACCAATTTGCTATTGATAAACTATGGAACAGTACAATACATTAAAAGAATGGCTCTCCTTCTTCTTCTAATGACCTAGTATTTAACATAGCCTGATAGCCATATAGAATTAATTTTAGGGTTTTTGAATGCTTAAACTATATATAGGGTTAAGTTTTTTGTCCTTCTAGAATTTTCTTGAAGCTCCACATGTGACTAGCTCCATATGTGTGAAAAATGAGAGCTAGCATGGAATCCACTCGATACCATGGTGGTTAACTTGTAGGGGCGTAAATTCTGCATACATACTCCAATTAAGGCAATCTTAGGACTGTTGGAAAGGTCTCAGAGCATAGAATCTCTTCATGGTTGATTTTTTTATCAATATTTTGTTTTACCCAAAAAAATATCGTTAGACCCTCAAATAGGAACCATAAGGTTCCATACCCCAAATCTACAAAACGAGTCCTAAGAATAAAATGTGCCCTCCGAGATAATTCATCCAATATTTCAAACCTGAAAGCTCCAAGTAGGTGACAAATTATATATTGATCCATTTCAGATCAATTGTGTAGCATTTCAATTGCTTTATCTAGGGAGAGATATAAAACACCATTGTTTTAGTAGAGCATGATGTGCATTGGGTGGATGTATCAATACTTAGTCAACTACGCCATGAGTATTTATTGTAGTATGATGTTAATGCCAAATATGTGTCTTTATTTTAGTACACAAGATGCAGACCATGTCCTAGAGGCAAGGAATAATTTTTTACAAGTATGCATGCGTAAATTATTATTATTATTTTTCATTTGATCATTGAAATACATGTAGAATAAATACATTAAATACTATCCTTTATATATATATATAAAATGCATATTTCCATGTTACTAGATGATTATGAGTTTAGTACTACAATGGTTTCTCACCACATTTCAACAAATCAAGGAGACTTGGTCAATATATGGTTTAGAATTTACAACATAAAGTGTGTATGTGCTTCCATATATATGATGGGTCATTTCGTCCTAGTTTTCTTCACACGAGTGTACATAATGGAGGCAAGGGTGCTGAAGAAGGTCATGAACCTAAATGTGAATCTAAGCTTGATCTTGATATCAAATGGCCAATCGATCATGTATAGTTTGTGAATCAATGATTGAATTCAAGATATATATCAATTTTTCAAAACAATGATTATAATATATATTTATTAATTTGAATGTTTACATTTAATGTCATCTTATAAAGCTCTAGGTATAGGGATTTTAATACTACACTCATGTGGGTACATGGATACGATGAATAGTTATGGATCCTTATGTAGGCCCATCAACGATCCTAATATTTTCCACACATATAGGAATTGGTACAAATAAGTGTATATTGTTTGGAATTGAAATGCCCCCCTTTTATTTAATAATAATAATGTTTTCTAATAATTATTTGGTCTCATATTTCCAGAGCATTGACATGTAAGTTCAACGCTAACTAGGACATGACTAACATGGATGTCCAATATTAGATCCCATACACACATTTTACCCTCAACCCAACCTAGATAACTTGATCCATCTTGTTAAAATTTGAATATATTGTTCATGTACATTTTTTACTAAAATTGATCTAACTCGACTTTAGATTTTAATTTCACAAGTGATTGTTGATGGCATATTTATGAGTCATGCGGATGTCGGTGATATTACAAGTGACGGGGGCCTCGAATTAGGTGATTGTTTCCATAATAATGGCCATGGAGTTGGTGACAATTGATTTAGATTTGTAGTGCTTTTTTCCCCTAGAAAAATATCATAGTTTGAATTTATATTAAACTTAGAACCATATTGTTCATTGGCTAAAAAAATAGCCTTACACATAGCCTTCCTAAGAAAACCTTAACAAGATAGAGTGAACACTACTGCATAAGCATAACCTCTACATAAGAAGCATATATAAGCTAAAAAACTACATTAGTTTACAACCCTATAGTAGGGAAACCAAATATATGCATAGATCTCTAAAACAAAAACAACTGCTAAGGAGCATAAAAAAGAAAGAAAGCTAAGAGTTAGCCAGCTAAGAGGAGTTATACAATGTATTTCCTGAAGTGAACAAAAGCTCCATTCAGTGTCATTCATAGGCCACTCATGATTATTGTAAAATCCCGTGATCAAGGTTTTCAAATGAGCACAAAGTTGGAGGCACTCACGACCATATCCATCTCCTTAGATTTTACAAAATCGAAAATAGTAACACAATTATAAGATACGATTGTTGGAGCCATCGCCCACATCATGAAAAGGTAAAGGGACACAAACAAGGTAGGATGAGCACTTCCACTATTGTACCGACAACTGCAAGGGGGTTAGCTTGAGCAATGCTGACCACAAGCCTCAATCCACACCCATTGCAAGAGGGCTTAGATGGGACTATGTTGGCCACAAATCCATCCCCATCCGCACCAGTGGACACCACCACCACCAGAGTGGGTCATGTGGCAGATGCGCACCATGGGATAAGCCACTCCATTGAAAACACCACCAAGCAACCACCATCCACACCACAAGGATCCACAACCTCATCACTAAGGTCATCGTTGCCACCACAAATGAGCCAAAAGAGAATCAATTCACTACAGGTTGTTGTGCAAGGGCACCTTTACCTCACCAATAGGGATGAGACCACTGGATATACTCTTAGTACGCCGAATTCATAGCCTCACATAGGAAAAAGGGTTGCCATTAGGATTGGGACTTTAGCTGCCTAAATAAAATATGTGTTTTAACTCTCAAAATGCCCAATAGTGTGTCCTTATATCCCAAGCCCATATCATTTGTTTGTATATAACTTATTATTTTGATTTATACTATTGTTAGACATGAATTTAGTTTTTATAATGTATATATACATTATGATTAGTTTTTGGATTTTATGATGAATATTAAGTGAATTCATCATACATACTAATGTTTCATTATAATGTTATGTCGATTGTATTCAATCACTAAACAAATGTTAAACTTATTGTTCCCAACGTTTGAAACTTTACCTATCAACAACCATATTTACATTAGATGACTTGTCACTGTAAGATACAAGTTTAATTATTCATGAACATTAAAAAGTCTTTATATAAATAGAGTTCTCCTTTCTATTTCTTAGAAATTAGATAAAATAATATAGATTTCTACAAAACAATCCGATTTTGAGTGTATAAATGAAATTCAATCTATGTATTGAGCACATAATATGGGTACCTTAGTGACAATATATAGATAGACTATAATAGTTAAATAAATCAAATCTTAACCCTAAATCCTATAGGAAGGATATTTATTAACCAAAGACTTATATCAAAGAGACATAAGTGGTTGCACATACAATGATTCTCACATGGCATGATAAATGACACAATGGCAATATATAATTATCATATCATAATATTATTTTAAGGTATGGTGATTAAAGTTATTTTGTGAAAAACAAGAGGAGTTGCATAATAGTAAGTCCCTACCTTTAGTGTTTGTTTTCTATTGACTAAAGCAACAAGTCTTTAATGAGGAGAAAATGTAAAGTCATAGCTATTATTCAAGAATAGCATTGACTTGTTTCATCGATGATTGCGTTGTTTTAAGCAAGATAATCAAAATATTTATGATACATTTTGAAAAGTGTGCACTATTAATTTTTGTTCAAGTGAGAAGGCTCTTGTTGGAAATGGAGCATTGAGCACTATGGACTGTTGTTGAAAAAAGAAATAGCTTTTGATCCATCCTCCTCCGTGCTTTTTAGAAAACTCAATTTGAAAAATTTATTATTTTGATAGTTTATTTTTCTTTGATCCAAAAAAATTAATGAGAGGATCTTAGTTGAGAAGAAATTGAGGTTGATTTAGTAGTCTTCGAGGTGGTTTCAACTGTAGGAAATGTACTAGATGTGAAAGATGAATGTTTTTCAAATCCAACCTTGATCTTAGTCTCACTTTTGCAGCTTCAGTGGATTCTAGGCACATTTGGGAAAAGGTCTTACATCATGACATGGTTTTTTTCACTAGGTGGTACTACAAATGGTTATTCATCACTTAGTTGCTTGCTGCAAAAGATGAACATTGTCCAAATTCAACCCTTACTTTTAGTCTCACTTTTGTAGCTTTAGTGGCTTCTAGGCACATTTGGGCCAAAGTCCTACATTATTATGTGGTTTTTTTTTCTAGGTGGTACTACAAATGGTTATTCACCCACTTAAGTTTCCTCTTGTAAAAATTACATTTGCAATAGGGAAATACAAAGTTCCTCCTTCTTACGATTTTCATAATGTCTTTTCTTTGGTCCTTAAAGTTTGTTTTAGTAGTTGAACCATAAATTTTCAAAGCTGCAGTATCATAAGCTCTTGTTGCTAGCACAAAGTTCAATTAATGTTGTATATTTCTCACCCAAAGAGATTGTAATATTGAACTGCGTATAGTGAAGTGAATGTGCTGCATGTGACAGACATAGATGCTCAAGTTCAGAAGTATAAAAAAGCCACTATAGATGTAGTATTAGGATTTTAATAAGCATACATATAATTAACAATGAGAGAATACAAATCTATATAGAAATACATTTAATATAGACACACAATCCTTACGTGGAAAACCTAAAACCGGGGAAAACCACCATAATAGATCTATTATCTCCCTTGACCTAAACTGACCAAGTCTAGCCAAGTGAGCTAGCCACCACTCACCTCCAGGACACTTTACAATGGAGCCTCCTCGATCCTTATAAAGACTTCTTTACATGCAATACCATGGGACAATACCACGGGCCATGAAATACCATGTAACACCAAATACCACATAAAAATACTATTGGCCACCAAATAACATGGGCCCAAAAACACGTGTTGAGACCTTAACCATTTGAATCATTCCCGAGTCAAGGTTAAACCTAACAATCCCCCCTTTAAACTTGACTTGGATTAATCACCAACCCCCTCAAATTTTTACTGAGGAATCTCACATACACCCCCTATCACCTAGGTCTATCTACCAACTTTACCAGTGAGTTACCAAGGGTATGCATGCTTTACCAGGTCTTACAACCATATGCCCATTTACATGCAAACTACTCCATTAATTTGTTTCACGTGTCTTAATAATGGCTACACCATCACCATTCTTTGCTTCATCCTCTCATTTTTCCATGCTCTCTTTCTTGATCGTTTTATGCCATGCTCTTTTTGTACCTACATCCAACCTTGTCATTAACGTCCATATAAAAAGAATCTATTTACTAGATTACATGGGTCCTCAACCGCTGTAACCACCATTTCTCTAGGAAATTTATTCACATACATGGTTCATCAATCTTAGTCCCACAACTGAGATTAAACCATCTAACATTCCTCCTGATCCAGGTCGTGCCCAGGTGCATGCTGGGGACAATAGTTGATTGAATGAGTCGAGCACTTATGGTAGAAGCATAGAAAAAAAACAAGTAAAGCAGGAAATACACTATATTGATAGAAAGTATGCGCACAAACATATGCAAGAATTCGAACCAATTCCTATTAATACTTCTTTTCCATGAAAGATGGATCAATATGATTGATTGATGTATACTACAATAGTGTACATGTTTATATATAATGTTGAGATGCTTGGATGACTACCCATTACATTCAGTTACAAAAGAATTTATAATGGTTCAGAAGTTCAACCATCACAGACGACTGGAAGATAGAGAGATACTATGTCGATCTTTGATAGTCATCTATGCTGACAACGCATGTGGAGATGTTGTATGCAAAGCGTGAAGCCTACCGAGGTTGTTGAAGTCGGCTTTGTTGAGGTTCGGACTTGTCGAAGTCGATGCTGAACCTGTTGAAGCAGTCGAAGTAGTCAAAGTGCTAGACTTTGTCGAAGTTCAACAACATGCCAAGTACTAGTTGGATCATTCCTCCTTCCTTAAGAAACAATGGTCTCCATTGTGTATTCATTCAGGTGAGGAAACTTGTTGGTCATTTCAGTAGTAGAGTACCATTTTCCTTGTGCGGGGAGCTGTCCAGCTTTAGCCACTTGAAAAGAGGGAATGGAGTTTGTCCTTGTATGATGTATGCGTCGTCCCACAATGGTGTCACAAAGGAGAGGTTTCCGAACATCTAGATGGATGTATTTGGGTTCTGTTGTTTGCAAGTCATTCTGTTCCAACAATGGTGCATGGTATGGTCAAAGTAGATCTACATTAAAGACTGGATGCAAGGCAAGGCATGTAGGAATGTCGAGCTGAAAAGTGTTTTCTCCAATCTATTTAAGGATACTGTATGGACCATATCGCAAAGGTTTCAACTTTTTGTATGGGCCAGTGAAGTGCTCCTTCTTTAGATGTAACCACACTTGATCCCCAATTTGGAATGAATGAGGAATATGATGCTTATCATGTCAGGCCTTAGCTTTTGTATTATCTCATTGCAACATTTCTTGTGCTTGCTTCTGGACATTGTAGATTTTATGTCTGAACTTTAATGCTTTCTCAACTTCTCGTCCTTCGAAGTCAGTGTCATTTGACTGTGTCGAGGAACTGATCAAGTCGATAGGCATTGGGGGTTGAAATCCATAACATATATCAAATGGATTATTTCCCATATAACTATGTTGATCACGATTGTAGTTGTGTTGTATGTATGGAAGGATGTCATCCCATGTTCGACAAAGCTTGTGGTTGTACATGTGAAGCAATTGTACTACCAAGTGATTTCCAACTTTTGTTTCTCTGTCTATCTGCAGATGGAAGGTTGTCGACGAAGAAAGTCTCATGTCGAGCTGTTTCCAAAGAGTTTTCCAAAAGGTGCTAACAAATCTAGCATCTTTGTCGAAAATAATGGTTGTTGAAAGGCCATAATGATTCCAAACATGTTTGAAGAAGAGTTGAGCAATTTGCTATGTTGTTGTAGTATGCTTGCATGGTATGAGTATAGCCATCTTGGAAAATATGTCAACTACTACTAATATCATGTCATGTTGACGTTTTGTAGTAGGATATCCTGTCAAGTAGTCCATAGAAATAGATTCTCATGGTCGACTAGGAACTAGAAGGGGTGTGTACAGTCCTTGTTGTCGATTCAACAGTTTAGCAATGGCACAAACTGCACATGATTGAATGCACTTGTTGATTTCATATTTAAGTGAAGTCCAATAAAAATAATTTTGGAGGATAAAAAGTGTTCTTGCGACTCCAAAATGTCCCGCAGTCTTGCTGTAGTGCGCGTCCCAAATGAGCTTTTGTCGGTGCTCACCGGTCGGTACACAAAGCTATCCAAGCTTGTATAGCAAGGTGTCCTTCAGGAAGTAGTCAGTAGTAGAAAGCATTTTAGCCTAAAGCTGTTGCTAAATTGTGGAGAAGTCACAGTATCCTGAATACAATTGTGTCTAAGTAGTGGTGTTGTAATCCTAAATACTCATCACTGTAGACAATAGAGTAATGGGTGGTCGGTTGTGACAATCTGCTATGGCATTGGCTTTGCCTTTCCGATATTTAATCACCAACTAAAATTGTTGCAGGTAATTAATCTACTTGAGTTTTCAAGTTCTCTGTAGTTTCCATTGGGATGGGACGAACTGTAGAGGTTTATGGCCAGTAAGAAGGACTGTTTCCTTGCTAAGAATGTAGTGTCTCCATTGCTTAAGAGATTGCACAATGGTGTACAACTCTTTTTAATACATCAAATAATTTCTAACAATGTTGTTTAACATTTCAGAATGAAACATGACTGGGTGACTTGACTGAGTGATCACTGCACTTGTAATATCCCCCAAGTAATAACTTTATTTCTAATATTTTTTGAAAAGACTATTTTTTAATGTGATTGGCAAACCTAGAATATGCCCATCAGTCCTTGGAGGACAAATGTAACTGAAACATTACGCTTGCAATAAAAATCTGAATGATAGGGAGAACCATGTTGAATGAGGAAATTATGCATGCGAGAGTGGGGGATGTGAAGAGTCAATCTCATGGAGGTTACACCAGGTGTGGGAAAGCCAATATGGTGCTAGACCCACTCTAGGGGAATCAAGGATGGAATGGCAATGTAAATTCCTGGAGTAATTGGTCGTTAGCTTCAAAAGACCTAGGAAAAAAACTATAAATAAGGAAGCATATGCTAGGAGGGGGACACCGCTAAGTATGTTGGACCAAGGAATACTTGTTGTGTGAGCACTCTGTGTTAGGAAAGTGATTTCTCATTGGAGAACTGGACTGAGTTTAACTGTCACCACTCTCGGCATGCATATTTTAGCTTGGGGGTGATTGAGGATGGAGTGATTTGTGCCTAATCTACGATTGGGTGGAACGTGGTTGTTCCCATTTCATTGTAGATCTTTTACAAATCGGTTGGATTACTGAGGTTTTGTTCCTTCCATTCTTCTGAACTCAGGGTATGTTGTTTCATTTATATTTGTGTCTCAATGTCAAGGAAATGATTATTAGGGTTTTCAATTTTGCTGATGGAAATTATGCTTATGAAACTATTATTCATACACCCTATTTTAAATGATTATGACTTGTATTGAGGAAAATGGAAAACCAAATGGCACAATAGCTTCTGTAAAGAGTCACTAGCATATTGCATGTTTTCCTCTAATTTATGAGATTAGGGCATGTCTATAGAGGTATGAATGTATGCTTCGATGTTTTTGAAATGATAAGAATGCCCTTAGTTTTGTTTATGAAAAATATGGTTGGTGATTGGTATGGACTCATATGATTAGGATTTCATTGCTTTTGTAAATTATTAATGGTATGGGATGCACCTACTCTTTTTTTCAACCCACTGGAGCTCCTAGGTTGACCGGTTCCTGGAAAAGGATAATCCTACTTTGTGTGAATGACTATGACTTGTTTTGATGATTTTGGGTTGCCTAATGGGGTCATAACGTTCTGTAAGAGTTACTCGCATAATGTATGTTTTCCCTGAAATTAACACACATGATATTGTTCCCCGTGGGGAGGCTTAAGCTTTTATCTGTGTTAAACCATCCCCTGTTTAATGAAGTTCATGGATAATACTTATAGTTTTGAAATGAGATTTGTTGCACTTGCATCTACACTTTTCCATGTAAAAATTCAGGTCAGTGAAGGAATATGAAGGAAAGGAGGGTCGAGACAGAAAAAAGGGAATATCAAAAGCTGTAGATGATTTTGACAAGGAAAGATGGCCAGAGTTGCATTTTTTTTTTGTAATGGTAGAAGGGTTAACTCGTAGGAAGAGACTGTCGTTGGATGGATTGAGAGATGAGATCAATGACGGAAGTGGATTTCACAACCTCATCATGCACAAATAAATGAAATTTCCAGACTTGCGAAATCCGGTAGGCCCAACGAAGAGGAATGATGAAGATCATCCAAGGATTTAGATCTACGATGGAGGTTCATTTCTTACTATCAACAAGCATGGGAAAGTAAAATTTCTAGATCTGCAAAATCCAGTAGATCCCGCGAGGATGAACGATGGAGATTTGAGCCGCAAGATCGGTGGTTGAGATTGATCCCGTAAGAATAAACTGTGCAGAAAGCGAATAGGTAAAGGTATTGTGTTTCAAGACTTCCGCTATCTGAAGTCATAATTCGGAAGTTGGAAAGTGGAAAGAGCCAAAAATTCTAAGGTAAGTGTCAATTTTCTGATTTCCGCAGTTCGCAGGAGGAAGGCAGAAAGGTGGAAGGTGGAAGGCATAAGTGTGGATGAATGATTTCATCGCATGTTAAGTTTTCGATTTCCTCAACCCGCAGTGGAAGGAAGAAGGAGAAAATGTGGATAGGTAATCCCATCGCGTGTTAAGTTTTCTGATTTCTGCAATCCGTAGTAGAAGGCAGAAGGTAGAAGTGTGGATTAATGATTTCGCCTCATCTTAAGCTTTTGATTTCCATAGTCCAGAGGAAGGCACAATGGGGAAGGTGGAAATGTGGATAGGTGATCCCGTCACATGTTAAGTTTTCTGATTTTCGTAGTTCACATCCCACAGCAGAAGGCAGAAGTGTGGATGAATGATTTCGCCACATGTTATGTTTCCGATTTCTGTTGTCTGCAACGAAAGAAAAAAATGCGGAATGCAGAGGGCATAAATGTGGATAGGTGATCCCATCGTGTGTTAAGTTTTCTGATTTCTGCATTCCGCAATGGAAGGCAGAAGGAAAAAGTGTGGACGAATGGTTTCGTCACATGTTAGGATTTCTGATTTCCACATTTTGTAGGGGAAGGTGAAAAGGTGGAAGGCGGAGGAGGAAGTGTGGATGAATGGTTCCTTTGCATGTTGGGTTTCTGATTCTTGAAGTCCACAACAGAAGGAAAAAAGGCAGAATGCCGAATTGAAAAGTCAGAAAGGTCAATTTCAGTGTGAAAGCAACTTTTCTGGTTGTAGAAGTGGATTTAATTCCAGGAGGCTGAATTTCCTTGCGGAAATTAATGTTGGTTGTCTTTAAAGCTTAAGGTTGAATGTTTATGAAGGTTATAGACAAAATTCATGTGAAAGAAATTATTTTTGAAATTTTTTTATATGCATTTTTTTACAGGTTATTTGGGTATATGTTACATATGGTATCAGAGTTATAGGTTCAACCTTATCATCCTTTGGGAACACCTAGTTCCACGACATTGTGAAAAGGTTTTGTTCTAACTTTGACATTTGTGTTTGGAATTTTTTGTGTACAATCAGGAATAGTTCTGTAACAGGGTACATCGATGGCATCACAAAATGATCATGAGTATCTAGCTAAAGAAGGTACACTAGTACCTCACCCAACGCATCCAAAACCAGAGCATTTTGAAGCCAACCATGTACTTGAAACCGTGAAGAATTTGATAGTGGAAATGAAGATCTTCAAAGCAAAAAATTAATAGCTGAAAAGGGCTCAAGAAAAACAACAAGATCTCAATGAGATATTATTACAAATCTTCCAGGAGAGGAACAATGGGGAAAAACCACTAGCAGAGGCAGGGAGGGACCCGAAAGTTGGGGAGAGTGTCGAAAGAAAATACAATTCTTCCCAGGAAACTAAAAAATCTGGGAATCAATCCTGGATGGCTGGGAAGAGAAAAATAGACCACCAGGAAGGAGAATCCAAGAAAATCAAACCCACTAGTTTTGATGGGGAATCTAAGACTCGAGAAGAAGCAGAAGCTTGGTTGCTGGATATTAAAAAGTACTTCCATATATACAACTACTCCAACAACATGAAGGTAACAATGACCATTTACAACTTGAAAGGAAAGGCCATTATTTGGTGGCAGGACCTAAAGATCTCCCATGGATTAAAAGAAAAGAACCTAGAATGGTTAGAGTTTAAGAAACTCTTCAAGAAGCAGTATTTATCTTAAAGCTATTATGAAAGGAAGACCAAGGAATTATATGAATTGAAACTTGGTCAAATGACCATGGAGGACCTCATCAATAAATTTCTAGAGCTGCTACGTTTCATGCCATACATTAAAGAAGAAAAGGTAAAATTCCAATGATTCTTAAGCTGCTTGCCACAATCCTAAAAAGATTAGATTGAATTTGATAACCCCAAGACTTTGGATGAAGTGTTAAGAAAAGAAAGACTATGTTTTGAGCAGTATAAACAAAGGAATGACCTCTCCAAATCCTGGAAGGACTACAAGAAAGAAAATTTCAACCATCAGAAGAAGGGATTCCAGCCACCACCCTTCATGAACATGCCAAGGAATCCTCAAGGAAATCTCTATAATAGAGATGGACAGTTTCAGCGTAAGGACAATAAAACTGTGCATCTTTGTCCAAAAAGGGGCTGTTGGAACCCCTATGGAACCTCTTAAGTGTTGGAAATGCGAAGGTCCCCACTTACGAAGGAACTACCCACTCCTTGGTGAATCCAACAAAACTGTACACAACCTACAAGATGCTTCCACTGTGGGAGAAATTGGCAAAAGTTTCCACCGGATTAATGCATCTCTTGAATATTGACAGGAAGATCATCAATCCACAATCATAGAGATTGAAGGTACTATTTCTAACCGAAATCTCTCTATATTAATTGATTCAGGAGCTACTTTAAATTACATCACTCCAAAAGTGGTGGAGCATTGCCAGCTCACCAATGTAAGGCACGCAAGGACTTGGTCAGTACAATTGGCCACTGGAGCAAAAAGGAAGGTAACAGAGTTTGTTGCTAATTGTGAAATTTCAATACAGGATAATGTAACTAGGATCAATTTGTGTTGTGTCTAGGGTCATATGATATGATTATTGGCATGGATTGGTTAGAAAAGTATAAAGTAGTACTAAATTGCTTTGATAAAACCGTTACATATGTAGCTGAAGATAAAATTGTTAGGAAGGTAAATGGTTTTAGTAATCTTGTTTCTTTAAGACATATATCTACCTTGCAATTGAGGAAGTGTTTGAGGAAGGGATGTAAGCTCTATGAAGTAAATATTGCTGACCTAGTCCTTAATAAAAACCCAACATCTATAAGGGACCACCCAGTTTTAAGTGAATTCATGGATGTGTTCTCAGAGGAGATACCTAGACAGCCCCCTCCATGAGAAAAAGATTTATCCATTGAAATTATACCTGGGTTTGCTCCAGCATCCAAAGTACCTTATCGAATGAGTATCCCCGAGTTAACAGAATTGAAAATCTAATTACAAGAACTACTAGATAAGGGTTATATCAGGCATAATGTATCACCTTAGGGAGCCCCAATTTTATTTGTCAAGAAGAAGGATGGGACTTTAAGACTATGCATAGACTACAAACAATTAAATAAAGTGACCATAAAAAACAAGTATCCTCTTCCTCAGATTAATGATTTGTTCGATCAAGTAGGGGGAGCAAAAGTATTCTCCAAGTTGGATTTGAGGTTTGGTTACCACTAGATTAGGATTAAGGAAGAAGATGTTAACAAAACAAATTTTAGGACTCGTTATGGGTATTACAAATTTGTAGTAATTCCTTTCAGCTTGACCAATGCCCCTGCTATATTCATGTGTCTAATGAATATCATATTTAACAAGTATTTGGACCAGTTCATGTTAATTTTCATTGACGATATCCTGATCTATTCAAAAATGGAAGAAGAACACCAACAATACTTGAAAATCATACTACAGACCCTAAGAGACCACCAGTTGTATGCTAAATTCGAGAAGTGTGAATTCTTCAAGAAAGAAATTCAATACCTAGGACATGTCATCTCAGAAAAAGGGATTGTAGTAGATCCGTAGAAGATAAAAGAAATTCTGGAATGGCCTATGCCCAAGGATGTCACTGACATTCGTTCTTTCATGGGACTCATCGGGTACTACCGAAGGTTCATCCAAGGGTTCTCAAGGATATCCTATCCTATTACTTCCTTACAAAGGAATGGAGTAAAGTTTGTATGGTCTATGAAGTGCCATGAGAGCTTTGAAAACCTAAAAATACTGTTAACCATGGCCCCGATCTTGAAAGTAGATGACCCCTATAAAGACGACATGGTATGTACTGATGCTAGCAAGGAGGGGTTGGGGGGAATACTATCTCAAGAAGGGCATGTGATATGTTACGAATATTGCAAGTTAAAGGATCATGAATGGAATTGTGTAGTGCATTATTTGGAATTGGCATCCGTAGTGCATTCCCTGAAGATGTGGCGTCACTACCTATTAGGGAAAAAAAGCTCCTTTTATTGATAGATGACACCTGCGTAAAGAATCTATTTACTCAACCTAGACTTAATTCCAGAAAAGCACGATGGATGGCCGTCTTAAGCGAGTTTGACTTTGAAGTGAATCATATCAAAGGTAAGGAAAATAAAGTGGCTGATGCACTTAGCTGAAGGACTCATGAAGTGTATGAGGTCACCATGAGTCAACCAAAAGGTGATCTGTTGAACATGATAAAAATAACTAGCATCAATGATGTTGAATATGGAAATCTACTGAATAAATTGTTGACAGAAGAGGTAAACTTGAATGGGACAGAATTCAAAATAGACCAGAAGGGATTAATTTGGTTTAAAGGAAGAATATATATTCCTAGTGTTGCAAATTTCAAATTGTTTATTTTGAATGAAATGCAAAAACACCCTTATGTAGGACACCTTGGTTACCAAAAGATGATAACAACCCTCAGAAAGAAATTCTTTTGGCCCAATTTGAAGGTAGATCTAGTTGATTACATGTCTAAATGTTTGGAATGTCAACAGGTGAAGGATGAACACCAACATCCATAAGGTTTGCGACAACCCTTACCGATTCCTTAATGGAAATGGGAGGTAATATCTTTGGATTTTATCACTGGTTTTCCTTTGACTCAAAAACAACATGATTCAATTATGGTTGTAGTTGATAAATTAAGCAAGTCAACTCATTTTATACCTCTAAAATCGACTTATAAGGCTATCAATGTTGCAGAAATATTCCTGAAGGAGATATTTCAACTTCAAGGAGTGCCAAAGATGGTAATTTTTGACTGAGATGTCAAGTTTACATCAAAATTTTGGAAGTCATTGTTTGCAGGGTTGGAAACCAAGATAAACTTAAACACTAGCTATCTCCCTAAAATAGATGGACAAACAGAATGAACAAACCAATTCATCGAGGACATGTTAAGGATGTATGTCATGGAAAGATCCACTAGGTGGGAAGACTATTTGCCTATGGCAGAGTTTGCATACAATAATGGCTACCATGCCTCTACCAATATGAGCCCAATTGAAATCCTGTATGGAAGGAAGTGTACCACCCCTGTTAGTTGGGATATCCCTTTGGATTGTTTGATGGTAGGACCTAAAATGTTGCAAGACATGGAACAAACTGTTTAGGAAGTACAAAAGAATTTGAAGGTGGTGCAGGATCGCCAAAAGAGTTATGCTGAATTGAAAAGACAACATAAAGAGTTTTCAGTCATAGACCATGTTTACCTCCAATTCAATCCCAAAAATAGCTCCCTAAAAATAGGAATTTGCACTAAATTAGCACCACGGTCATGTGGACCCTTTCAAGTCTTCGAAAGAATTGGACTTGTGGCATACAAAAAATTATGGGAAACTAAAAAGCATAAGGTTGAACAGATTCAAGAAGAACATAACAAATCCTTACAATCTTGTCAAGACATGGTTTTTCAAGTTGCACCAACTATTCATCAATCATCAGCCAAGATCTTTCTCGATCAAATCACCAACTTAGTTGGGTCCCTTGCTTCACTATATTAGGAGGTCGTCTAAAAAAAATACCATGAAGATGTCAAGCAAACATTCTCATTTCTTGCAAAGTAGTACCGGTTCTTCATCTACTGATGTAAGAAATTAAAGGAGTATGCTCTTGAATCCCAACAGTCTATGTTAGTTCGTAACAATTGGTACACTTTCTATGGGAATTATTTTATTGACATGGGAAAGGTCCATAAAACTTCAGCTCAAATATTCCAGCAAATGGATACTGTAGACCCTTCCACCCAGACATGTAAAAGGAGTTCAGTAATGACAAAGGAATAACCAAGGACATGATGACAAGGAAAACTTAGTGCAAGACAAAGGAATAACAAAGGAAGCAATGAAATGGCATACATAATGACGTGGCATGTGTGATGAGGCTGGAAAGACACATGAGGTGCTATCAAGAAGTCAATGTTGAAATATGACATCATTATGTTTGAATTGAGAAGTACTATTTATGCATATCTCTGTGTAAATGAATAATTGACTCCTTGTGTGTCTAAATCATGAATTGATTAATAGTTTGAATACCTGTACAAATCAATCCACAAAGATAATGCGTAGATACAATGAGGGGATCAAATCTGACAAAGTCCAATCGAGCTTGATTGATCGATCCTCTGATCAATCAACGCAGAGTCGTGGAGTTTCAGTCAACTTATTTAGTAGAGTTTGGATGACTAATATTGTATCAAGAAAATAAATCAATGACAACGAAAGGATCCAAAAAGTAAATATGCGTGGAAGATAACATTCTGGAGCACCGAAGTGAAAGTTCTGTGTTTGATAACTGATCAACGGATGAGGAGGATTCTGCAAAGCGATCAACGATTCATAGGAATTGTGGGCAGAGATGTGTAGAAGCCTATTTCAAAAAAGTTGGAAGGCACATCCGCAATCCACAATATGCAATGCGGAAGGAAGTATCATTCCGCAATCTGCAAATTGAGGAAACAATTTTCGAGAAACATCAAAAATTAGAACTGCAATCCACAATCTGCAATTGCAGAAAGGTAATTATGGAAAGGTAATTGTGGAAAGGTAATTGTGGAAAGGTCGTTACAGAAATCTAATTGTGGAAAAATGATTGCAAAAAGGTATTTACGGAAAGGTAAATGCAAAAAGGTATTTGCGAAAGGTAAATGCAGAAATGTGTTGCGGAAAAGCAATTGTGGGAGGATTTTCTGTTAAAAATCATGCTGATAATTTCATAAGATATAAATAGATATTAAGAGGAGATAAATACATGGTTAATTAATAATAAAGGGCGTGACTACATAAAATAAATGCTGAAGTTAATTATTGAAAAAAAGACTCGATTTATTCCTTGGAAGGATGTGATTAACAAAGGGATGTGATTCTCAGAAAGGATACAATTTTCGATAATCAAGACATAATGTTAGATATATATATATATACATAAGTATAATCTTGAATGAAGTCGTCTCTGTAGTCCAGATCTATGAAGCAATAACAGAAGATAGAGACCAAGGAACTGATGAGAAACCAGTGACAGAATTGAAGAAATAAAGAAGATATGGAAGTTTGATAAAAACATATTAGGGTGGTAGGGTGGTTCTAGGGTAGGCTTCAGGCCTGCAAGGGGGTCATAGCCTCCTTCCAGTAGTAGCTGGTAAATAGGGTGTAGTAGCATCCTTTTAGTAGAAGCTGATAAAACCAGGGGGTCGTAGCCTCCTTCCAGAAGTAGTTGGTAAGTAGGGTGTAGTAGCATCCTTGTTTGTAGTAGTAGGGAAAAACCATTTGTAAAATATAATTTTGCAGTAATAGAAAGTGTTGGTGGTTTTCCCAATTGGGATTTCATGATAAAAGTTGTGTTCTTTGTATCTTGTTGTTTTTGTGTGTTAATGAATAAGTTAAAAGTGGTTTTTAATTGTTAAAAGTTATCAATATTGTTTCACCTCCCTATTAGTATTGTCCAATATTCCAACAATTGGTACCAGAGAAGGATACTTCAGTACAGTTTAATCACTGGAAGGAAGATCCCATTAAAAATCACTATGGATCAACAAGAAGGGTTAGCCACCAACATACCTCCATTATTTACAGGAGACAAATATGAATACTGGATTATAAGAATTAACTGCCATCTAATTTCTCTTGGATAGAAATTCTGGAGGTATATTGAAAAAGAGTACAAAATACTAGATGACCTACCTATAGATAGAGATGAACTAGACCAATATGAGGCAAATGCAAAAGCTCTGAATGCAATCTTGAGTGAGTTAACAAATTCATTGTTTGTAAAATTCATGCAATGCAAGACAACCAAACATGACTGGGTAAAAGTAAAAATTGTCTATGAAGGAGTATCCAAAGTCAAACAATCCAAACTTCAGACATACAAAGGACTGTTTGAAATTCTAAAAATGAAAGAGGAAGAAAATATTGCAGAATATATTTTAAGAGTAGATGAAATTGTCAATGCTATTATAGGCCTTGGAGGAGTAATAAAGGAGAGAGAATTCATTTACAAAGTAATAAGAACCCCGCCCATGAAGTATGACTCAAAAGTATCTACTCTAGAAGATCGAGATGATCTTAACCTCATGACAATAGATGAACTACTTGGGATCCTCACTGCATATGAGATGAGAACATGACAAGATGGACTATCAAATAAAGAATTAGCATTTAAAGCTTCAAAAGATCCAAAGAAGTCTGAAGCATTATCCAAGAACCAATCACAGAGCCTAGATGATGAAGAGGCTCTTTTCATCAAGAAACTTGAGAGAGGTACTGGCAAGTACAAAGGAAATCTACCCTTGAAATGCTTTGACTGTGGAATAATTGGACATTTTGCCAATAAGTTTCCTTACCCAAAACAAGAGGATAGTGATGATGAAGAACCTTGCTATCATAAGAAAGATCAAAAGAGTAAGACCATGTACAAGAAGAAGTTTAAGAAAAAGAAGAAAAACTTCTATTCCAAGGAAGAAATGAAGATGAAGAGATAAGTGAAGATGTAGAAATCCTATTCACGGGGATAGTAACATCAGATGATGAATTAGATACAGAAGGATAAGTGTACCTAGAGTCTGAACTCATAGTTTCTCTTGAGGAACTTGAAAATGGTAGAAGAAGGAACACGTCTTTGAAAGAAAAGTTGTCAAAATTCCAAGAAGAGCAAAAATAAAAAGATAAAGGGTCAAGTCAAATTATTATTGATTTGAAGAACCAACTTCAAGAGGCCAAGAAGATTGAAGAGCACCTAGTAGTGCAACTCAAGAAGAGAACACAAGATTAAGAAAAACTTGAAAAATATATTATTCAACTTAGAAAAGGGGTTGATGAAGAATCTATCAAATCAATGTTTGGGAATAGCTCAAGGACTTTAGATGAAATCCTAAGTGTCCAAAGACCATAAAGCAATAAATATGGATTAGGATTTCACAAAGAAAAGAATCCGGGATATTCCTCCTTCACAAACCAAGAGGGAAATAAAAGAAGCTATGTTGCTCCACTCAAGATCCCAATTAAAAGGGAAGAAAGTAAGAAACATGTCTCTCCCTTACAAAGAACAGATATGATGCCCTGAAGAACAATGACAAGCATGTATCCACATATATTTTTTGGTCATTGCTACTCTTGTAATAATTTTGGACATATGGCTAGAGAATGTAAGCTGAGAAAGAGCGATTCAGTAGCAGCTCAGAAACAATGGAAGAAGATGGAATTTGTGAAGCAGGAAGATCAAATATTTCCCATATATAAAGGAAATATCTATGGTTAATGTTATTGCTGTCATAAGTTTGGTCACAAAGCTCTTGATTCCAGAACCAAGGGAAAAGATCAATGTATGAAATCAAAGAAACAAATATATAGAAGACCAATAAGAAGGTTCTTCATGGAAATATGTGGAGAAGAAAATCATACTACAAAGATTCAGAAGAAACATAGATTCCAAGCATCAATGAAGCTTCCAAAGATAATGTTGAGCATAATAGTGTCATAGATAAGAATGACATCCATTATGATGGAAAGCAAGATGAAGATATAATAAAATAAACCGATGAAGATGAAGATGATGAAAAAGAAACTAGTGACGATGGTGGAATTATTTTCTAAGGTCTCTCATGACCTAAAGAGAACCCTGAGATCAACACTAGAAGGAATCATATACTCAGGGGCAGTTAATATCAGAAAAATGTAATTGGTACTTGAAAAATATTAGTTGGTAAGAAGAAAAGAATGTTTTGAGGTTGCCATCAAAACAAGAAAAATAAGGGTAATAAGAAATACTTGGTAAAAAGCTATCTTCCAAAAAAACAAGAAGAAGTATAGAAGTGACAGATTGGAAAATAAAACTTTGTCCAACTTGAAAGTATTCATTTGATTACATTGATTTGATAATCATGTTTTCATGGTTGTTGAGAACATGTAAATATTAATACAAGAACAAATTTGAAAGATACCATTTACAAAATCTTAAGGACTGTCTTATAAGACAATTATGAACAATCATTCTTGTGAGTTGAAATCATTTTTTGTTCTGATTTTCTAAAGCAGTTTTAACTTCAAAGTTGTTGATAGTAGAAGAGAACTCATGGCTGAGATAAAAGATAAAAATGCAGTTTATTGGAAAGTTCCAGGATGACTAAAAGTAGCAGTAAGATTGTGTCCTAGGAATCAAGAGGAGAAGGCTGCAGATTCAAATTTTGTAGAATATGTGGAACTTCAGCTAGAACTTTAACAGTTGAAGATTGCAAAGGAACAAGGATATATGGATAACAAATTGTTTGCATGGCATTGAAGACTCTTTAAAGAAGAACAAGTTATATGATGCAGTTTTAAAGAGAAATCTATGGAAGAAAACTAAGGGTTGAATGAAAGAACTCAAAAACAAACCAATGAGGATAAAATTTTTGTCACAATTTGAGATTCTGAAGATGACCATCACATTGGATTGAAGTAACTAAGTGAGACTCATTAATGGAGAAAAAGGAAGCACTTTGATAAGGGGAGACTATGAATCTATCATCCAGGTTATCATTCAAAGATCTTGCTGCAAGAAGAAAAATGTTAACCAAATCATAACAAAGTGGTTAGTACCAAGTCAAGTTAAAATAAGAAAGACTGAAAAGGAATAATAGGTTATCCTTTGTGATTGTTTTCAAAGGGGGAGAATGATTAGATGTTTCCATTAATGCCAAAGGGGGAGAATGTTGAATGGAGTTGTCATTGATGTCAAAGGTGTTCAATAATGACAAAGGAATAACCAAGGATACGATGGAAGGGCAAACTCAGTGTAAGAAAAAGGAATAACAAAGGAAGAAATGACATGCCATGCATAATGATGTGGCATGTGTGATGAGGATGGAAAGACACATTAGGTGCTATCATGAATTCAGTGTTGCAATATGACATCATTATGTTTGAATTGAGAAGGACTATTTATGCATATCTTTGTGTAAATGAATAATTGTCTCCTTGTGTGTCTAAATCATGAATCGATTAATAGTTTGAATACATGTACAAATGAATCCACAAAGATAATGTGTAGATCCAGCGAGGGGATCAAGTCCGATGAAGTCCGATCGAGCTTGATTGATCGATTCTCTGATCAATCAACGCAGAGTCATGGAGTTGCAGTCAACTTATTTAACAGAGGTTGGACAACTAAGATCGTATTAATAGAATAGATTGACAATGGGGAAATGATCTACAAAGTAAATATGCATGGAAGATAAAATTTCAAAGTGCCAAAGAGAAAGTTCCATGTTTGATAATTGATCAATGGACGAGGAGGATTCCACAAAGTGATCGACAGTTCATAGGAGTTACGGAAGCCCATTTCAAAAAAGTTGAAAGGCACATCCACAATCCGCAATGGGGAAGGAAGCCGCAATACACAAATTGCAGAAGACGAATTGCGCAAGTAGTTTTCAAGAAACATCGAAAAGAAGACCCACAATCTGTAATCTGCAATTGCAAAAAGATAATTCCGAAAAGGTCGTTACGGAAAGGTAATTGCGGAAAGATGATTGCGGAAAGGTAAATGCGGAAATGTGTTGCAGAAAAGCAATTGCAGAAGGATTTTGTATTCGAAATCATGCTGATAATTTTGCAAGATATGAACATATATTTAAGAGGAGATAAAGACATAGTTAACTAATAAGAAAGGGCTTGACTGCATAAACTAAATGATGAAGTTAATTATTGATAAAAAGACCCAATTTACACATTGGAAGGACATGATTAACAAAGGGACGTGATTCTTTGAAAGGATACAATTTTTTATAATCAAGACACAATGTTAGATATATATATACAGAAGTCTAATCTTGGATGAAGTCATCTCTGGAGTCTAGATCTATGAAGCAATAGCAGAAGACAAAGACTAAGGAAGTGATGAGAAAACAGTGATAGAATTGAAGATAGAAAGAAGATCTGGAAGTCTGATATAAACATATTAGGGTGGAAGGGTGGTGCTAGGACAGGCTTCAGGCCTGCAAGGGGGTAATAGCCTCCTTCTAGTAGTATCTGGTAGATAGGGTGTAGTAGCATCCTTTTAGTAGCAACTGATAAAACCAGGGGGTCGTAGCCTCCTTCCAGAAGTAGCTGGTAAATAAGGTGTAGTAGCATCCTTGTCTGTAGTAGCAGGCATAAACCATTTGTAAAATATAATTTTGCAATAAAAGAAAGTGTTGGTGGTTTTCCCAATTGGGATTCCACGATAAAAGTTATGTTCTTTGTATCTTGTTGTTTTTGTGTGTTAATGAATACATTAAAAGTGGTTTTTAATTGTTAAAAGTTATCAATATTGATTCACCTCTCCTCTCTGTATTGTCCAATATTCCAACAAGTGGGTTTCTCAAGCACATATTGCAAAGATAGAAGTCATACCAATCACTTCCTAGATCGATGGCCTCCTCCTTTCCAGTGACAACTAACACCTATTCCTAGGGCCCGACCTACACAACATCAAACATCTTTCCATTCCCGACAAAATCAGTCACCTCTCTGATCAACACAACATTGAGTGTTGACATGCAGAACACATCACACACATGGGGGGACTTCAAGGGACAACTTGCAATATCAACACTAGTTATTGTTGAAACCTGCATTACTTCATCATCTTCTTAACCAGTTCACAACCTTAAGCAACAACAATACTATATTTTGACCTAGCTCTCGATTTATCTCCATGTTCTCTCCAAGACAAAGAAAATCTTTGTTGGTGGAGGAGATGTTGGGGGATCCTAGTCGACTAGGCCCTCCAACCGACTGTTGACAGTCGGTTCCATAGAAACAATAGTTAGTTAAGCCAACGTAACTACTTGTAACTGAATAATTGATTGTAACTCAATATATATGGGATGATGAACCGTGATTCATATGGTTCATGATTACTTTGTACATATTCTGGCTCTAATATAATGCAAATGTTTTTATTGTCCCCTTTACATTAGTGTCTTCTTATATATAATAATGTGAATGCTTCATCTTCCATATTTTTATGTTGCTTATATTCATGTAATTAAATTATGTAGATTACAACAATGACACAATACTTATATATATTATCATCATACTATTCATGAGGCGCGATAAATGACAGTGCTAATCTATATCATCATCATAATATTGTTAAGCGTGTTGGCTAAATTGTGAACAATAAATATGATGATACGTATAGTTAGAGACATGAGTGGTTGTACACGTAATGATATCCTACAAGGAATGATTGGGACATAATGCCAAAGTCATTATCATTACCATAATATTCTTAAGCATGTCGGCCAAAGTCATCTCGTAAATAGAAGGGAGAAGAATCTCTTTGTGTGATATGACAATTTTAACCTAGTTCAACAATTTAAATCATTGATATTTTTAGAGTGACCATGTTATATATATATAATAGGATAATAAACCTAATATTTCATGAAAAATTCTTGACTTAGTATGATTTCATCACTACAAAAAGAGTTACTATACCATAATTTATAATTATAACGTTTATTTGAAGAAAACCATAGCTATACTATAATTTATAATTATAACGTTTATCTGAAGAAAACCATAGCCATACTTGATTTGGTTAAGAATAAACAAGATTGCATTAAAATTACCAATGGAGATTAGGATTATGTATTCAATGCATTTAGTGAAGTATTTAATGACATTTAAACTTATTAATGAAGGATACAACTAGGTTTATAACATCAATGATATTAAAAAGAAAAATTATAATATTGTTTTTAGGGGCATGGATTTGGCAATATAGATAAATTTGAAAACAATAATGGACATTAATTAGTGAGGAGAACAAGTTGGATTTTACTCCAAGGAATTTTTGTTTTTTGAAATATTGCTCACAAATATAAGAGTGAATTTGTAAGAGAGGATAGGATTTTTGAAAATCAAGCATAAAATTAGTAAACCATTATAGGATTGAGGCATGGGAAATTTTAGGGGCTAATCTTAGTTCATGGGCTAAATTTAGGGGTTTTAAAATTTTAATGGGATAATTTTTTATTAAAAACCCATTAGGTATAATTAGCTCACATTTTATTTGTTTATTTTTTTAATGAATATGAGGTTATCCCCATTGAATTTAGAAAGCGGAGCCAAGATAAGACAATTTCCCCCCTTTAAAATCGATTTAAACCTCTATTCGCCCATGAAAATCGCTAGGAAACTCTTGTTCACCCCCAATTTCCATAAATGCTAGTTGTTAGGAGCTCTTTTGCCCTCTATCGATCATGGAAATCAAAGTCAGAGTTACATCCGTCCAAGTTTTATGGGTTGAATCATGTTTTGCAAGTTGCTTAATGTTCACCTGAGAAGGGCAGTTGATGTTTACTATAGTTCTTATAACGACCAATTTGCATCTAGGAGAGTTCAGAATCCCATCGCCTTAGATCCAAAGTTTCCCCAAGAAACACAAGGATTGCGAAGCACACGATTATGGAGTAGAAAATGACTAAAGAACACCATAACTCATAGTTATGGAAATAAAAGTATAATGGATGTTGTTTAGTTTATATGAAAAAAAAATTATGAAAATAAAAGTAAATATATTAAGGGATGTATTTGATAAAATAGTTTTTGTTTGATTAAAATGACAAGGGGTGATCTTATACCTTTGGATTAAATGCTAAATTTTAGGGTTGTATTTTTTTAATACAAATAAACCTTTGAGATATAAATGCCAAGTTTGCGGGTATCTATTTTTCTACTTATTTATAGTTTACAAAAACTACATTGGATTTGGATCACTAATGGCCAACTCAAAATTCCATTAATTTGTTTTTCTAGTTGAACATCGCTAATGATGACACTATTAAATGTTTGCAACATATTTGAATCCTAGTAAAGGTTAACATAAGGGCACATACGATGGATCAAACCAATGCCAATATGTCAAATATAATGATCCATTGAACAAAAAAAACAATCAAACCAAACAAGAATGTGTAGAAGTAATTTTGACAAAATAACATTGAATGATCCTCAATATAACTTCGTTAATTAAGGTTAAATGTATCAGAGCCAAGTTTTAAACAAGGGCCTATAGATTATCGACCCATTTTGCTTGCATTGTATCACTTTGATGTGATTTCAATTACATCAATATAATTTAAAAGAAACTAAAAAAAAAGAAATGTTTTTGATTATATAAGATGAATGAAACAAAAACATAAAAAATTCAATCCAAGAGGGGAAATGAATTTCAAACAAATGAATAATTAACATGTAATATAGTAGCACAATTCAAAATAAATTAGCGCACCAACCACCGACCTCAAAAGTGGCCTATAGTTTACTTATATGACCAATGGGTTATAGGAATGCAAGTCTCCATAATACATTTGTTGTCAAATTCCTCCATCTTCCATCCCCTTGGTTCATCTCTCTTCACATTGACTTCCACAATTTGTATTCAAGTTGTTATCACCTAATTACTATACTAAGAAGATATATCCTTTGACCATTGTGTTCTTTAACTTTTTCAAAAACTATGTCCCGAATCTAGTATGTGTACTCTCCAATTTGATATAGTTCCATAAACTTCTTTTTATTTACATGCATCACATGAAATGGTATGCCACATTATCTTCATTTCCTTGTTGAAAACAGATACATACATGTAGGCACAATTCAAAATATTATTTAATATACATTTGGTCAAGTTTGAAATTTTTGAGCATGAAGTTGAATATGCCACATAAAATTAATTTGTAATGGTCACAATAATTAGGTCACATAATCTCCATAACAACATCATAAAATCAATCATGATATCATGAAACCATGACCTATCTAGTGTGCATCTCTTTCCATGTTAAAATTGAATGTGGTCCCTTTGGATCAAGTGCTAACTATTTCAACTGTTTCACATATCCATCATTTTCATATTGATTAAGTGCACATCACTTTGCATCAATGCAAAATCCACAAAATCAGGTGTACTTTCTTGTCTCAATGGAAAATATGTCACCCATTTCTTCACTTCAAATAAAGTGTAATTCCATCACAAGAGGTATAGCTTCACAATACCAAGGTATGGATCTATTCACATCATCAAGCATAACATTCCAAAAGAACCTACATGATAATAAAGATCAAATTTATTTTTTCTATCAAGTGTGCATTCCAAGTATGTGAAATTTGAGCTTGAATTTACACACAATAGTCTCTTACTTATGCATCATCCTTGCCTATTCATCACCTTCATAGCCTAAATGAAATTTTTACCAATTAAATGCTTTGGAAAATGATTTGAGTTGGACTACATCATGTCCCACATGGTACCACATAAGTGTTTGTTTCACACAAGCACTCGTCCCATCATGTTCACCTTTTCCATGCTCTGTTTCAAAGAATCTCCAAGTGTGTCAAACTATTGTCTCCTTATGAAGTGAACTCAACCAATAAAAATAACATGTTGATTTCAACTGCCCCACAAACTCATCAAACCAATTCTAAAGTTTTGTAAATGGTATCCCATTCTTCCTTAACTTCTCATAGATTAAATAAAAGCAATGCTAAAAAAGCAATATGTCCTCTTTATGATCATCACTAGCATAAAAATGGTAATCCATAATCACATCATTTGATTATGAACTGTAATACCTACCATTATCGTTCACATGTGCATGTATATACAACACATTAATTATTATAGACACTTGCACATACAATTTATCTGTTAGTAAAAGTCAACCATAAAAATGGATAAACATTTTAGATGGTTAGAGAAGCCCTTATCCAAAGAATCAATTTCAATAAAATGAAAGTAGGGTATGATTTGATGGGATATCCCACTTTCCTTGAAATGAGTTTCCCATTGTTCACACAAAAGGACAATACAATTGGTAGAGAAATTGAAACTACAACATGCTATGTAGCCTTTGAAGAAACACATTAGCTTCTTTTCCCACCCATAATGCCCATATGCAAAAACATTGAAAATGGAGCCCTCTTAGGGAGCCACAACAAAGCATGAGTTTTCAACTAGAAAGGTGACATATTTTTAGTTACAAGTGCCCCTTGATCATGGACAACATTTTCAAAATGGGTGATATAAATATAATGGAGGGAATTGTAATGATGTGCATGATGATATTACTTTCCATAGATTGCTTTAGTGTATAAGAGACATTAAGGCCCTCAAAGATGAGGTTTGATCAAAGATAAACCTTGTTAGCAGATGATTTGTGTTAATTCCTCTTAGTATTGGATAGGAAAACTATGAAATGGGTAGGCTTAGACTTGGCTAATGAATAGTCTTATTTGCACAGTTATATTAGTTCTTCATGGTGTAGGTAGAGTGCTTCACATGGCATCATTAAGGATACAAATTTTAAAGTTAATCTTCACAACAATATACATTTTAGGGGTCTTAGAAATATTATAGGTATTTAGAAGGAAGCTGGAGTTTCTACGACTAAAAAGTTTAGTAGATATTTTGAGTCGTCAACCTCCGGCTCATCATCGGGACTAACAAACATCGACTACATATTTAAATCATAGACGCTCTAGCTTCCTCCTAAATTTTCACTGCAAACTCCTAGCTATGGACATTATAGGTGTCATTAACTCATGGGATACCCATAAAATGTTATGTACCTTAATAGAAATACATGAAATTCATAGTGGAAATAACACCATAAAGAAATATTTCAGAATGAAAGGACATAATTACCAAATAAATATACAATTGTAGATAACCAAATATCTAAATGACATTACCTTTATTGATGAAATAAATGCTCACTTACCTCTTGAAGGGGCCAAGCTCTGAATGAGAAAATATTCAATTACAACATATTTGAAAAGATGTTGTAGTACATTTCTTATTATACTCCTTTATATAGTTTCTAGTGAAGGAACTTTCTAGTAGGTGAAACCTTCTAGTAAGCCTTCTTAGTGAAGGAACCTTCTAGTAGGAGAAACCTTCTAGCAAGTCTTATTAAAATAATCATTTCACACCATATCTACTTCATAGGTCTTATTTAATGTAGATATTCTCAATATATAGCAACATACATACATACATACATACATACATACATACATACATACATACATACATACATACATACATACATACATACATACATACATACATACATACATANATGAATAATTAACATGTAAATAAATGCAATCAACTTTTACAATAGCACAGTTCAAAATAAACTAGTGCACCAACAACCAACCTTGAAAGTGGCCTACAGTTTAGTTATATGACCAATAGGTTATAGGAATGCAAGTCTCCATAATACATTTGTTATCAAATTCCTCCATTTTCCAACCCCTTGGTTCACCTCTCTTCACTTTGACTTCCGCAATTTGTATTCAAGTTGTTATCACCTAATTATTATACTAAGAAGATATATCCTTTGACCATTGTGTTATTTAACTTTTTCAAAAAAGAGACCCATCACATCCATCTCTGGAATCTAGTATGCGTACTCTCCAACTTGATATGGTTCCATGAACTTCTTTTTTGCATGCCACATTATCTTCATTTCCTTGTTGACAACAAATACATACATGTAGGCACAATTAAAAATATTATTTAATATACATTTGGTCAAGTTTGAAATTTTTAACATGAAGTAGAAGATGCCACATAAAATTAATTTATAATGGTCGCAATAATTAGGTCACATAGTCTCCATAACAACATCATAAACTCAATCATGATATCATGAAACCATGACCTCTCTAGTGTGCATCTCTTCCCATGTCGAAATTGAATGTGGTCCCTTCGGATGAAGTGCGAAATATTTCAAGAGTTTTACATATCCATCATTTTCACATTGATTAAGTGCACATCACTTTGCATCAATGAAAAATCCACAAAAGCATGTGTACTTTCTTGTCTCAATGGACAGGATGACACCCATTTATTAACTTCAAATAAAGTGTAATTCCATCACAAGAGGTGAAGATTTACAATACCAAGGTATGGATCTATTCACATCACCAATCAGAACATTCCAAAATAAACTACACTATAATAAATATCAAATTTATTTTTCCTATCTAGTGTGCATTCCAAGTATGTGAAATTTGAGCTTGAATTTACACACAATAGTCTCTTACTTATGCACCATCCTTTCCTATTCATCACCTTCACTATCGAAATGCAATTTTCATCAATTAAATACTTTGGAAAATGATTTGAGTTGGAATACATCATGTCCCACCCGGTACCTCATAAGTGCTTGTTTTACACAAGCACTCGTCCCATCATGTTCACCTTTGCCATGCCATGTTTCAAAGAAGGTCTAAGTGTGTTAAATTATTGTCTCCTTATGAAGTGAACTCAACCAATAAAAATAACATGTTGATTTGAACTTCCCCACACACTCATTAAACCCAATCAAATGTTCTATGAATGGTATCCAATTATTCTTTAACTCTTCATAGATCCTATAAAAGCAATGCTAAAAAAAACATGTCATGTTTATGATCATCACTAGCATAAAAATGGTACTCCCTAATCGCATCATTTGATTATGAACTATAATACCTACCATCATCGTTCACATGTGCATGCATATACAATACATTCATGATTATAGACACTTTCACATACAATTTATCCGTTAGTAAAAGTCAACCATAAAAATGGATAAACATTTTAGATAGTTATAAAATCCCTTATCCAAAGAATCAATTTCACTAAAATGAAATTAAGGTATGATTTGATGGGATATCACACTTTCCATGAAATGAGTTTCCCATTGTTAACACAAAAGGAAAATACCATTAGCCTTTGAAGAAATGCATTATCTTCTTTTCCCACTTATAATGCACATATGCAAAAACGTCGAAAATAGCAGCCCTCTTAGGGAGCCCCAACAAAGCATGAGTTTTTAAGTAAAAAGGTGACATCTTTGTAGTTACAAGTGCTCCCCGAGCATGGAAAACATTTTCAATATGAGAGATATAAATTTAATGGAGGGAATTATAATGATGTGCATGATGATATCACTTTCCATAAATTCATTTAGAGTAAGAGATGAGGCCCTCAAATATGTGGTGTGATCAAAGATAAACCTTGTTAGCAGATGATCTGTGCTGATTTCTCTTAGTATTTGTGTCGATTTCACTGCAAACTCCTAGTTATGGACATTATAGGTATCATTCATTCATGGGATACCCATAAAATGTTATGTACCTTAATAGAAAGGCATGAATTTCACAGTAGAAATAACACCATAAAGAAATATTTCAGAATGAAAGGACATAATTACCATATAAATAGACAATTGTAGATAACCAAATATCTAAATGACATTACCTTTATTTATGAAATAAATGCTCACTTACCTCTTCAAGGGGCCAAGCTCTGAATGAGAAAATATTCAATTACAACATATTTGAAAATATGTCGTATTACATTACATTTCTTATACTCTTTTATATAGTTTCTAGTGAAGGAACTTTCTAGTAGGTGAAACCATTTAGTAAGCCTTCTTAGTGAAGGAAAGGCTTCTAGTAGGAGAAACTGTCTAGTAAGTCTTTATAAATTATTCCTTTCACACCATATCTACTTCATAGGGATTATTTAATGTATATATTCTCAATATATAGCAACCTATTTATATATTTAAGGGGGTTAGGGTAGGACCCTAACATAAAAAATTCAATCCAAGTGGGGAAATAGATTTTAGACACACGAATAATTAACATGTAAATAAATGTAATCAACCATTCCAATAACAAAGTTCAAAATAAACTAGTGCACCAACCACCAACCTCAAAAGTGGTCTATAGTTTACTTATATGACCAATAGGTTATAGGAATGCAAGTCTCCATAATACATTTTTTTTATATCAAATTCCTCCATATTCCATCCCCTTGGTTAACCTCTCTTCACTTTGATTCTGCAATTTGTATTCAAGTTGTTATCACCTAATTATTATACTAAGAAGACAATCCTTTGACCATTGTGTTCTTTAAATTTTTCAAAAAAGCAACCCATCACGTCCATGTACCGAATCTAGTATGCGTACTCTCCAACTTGGTATGGTTCCATGAACTTCTTTTTATTTACGTGCATCACATGAAATGGTATGCCAAATTATCTTCATTTCCTTGTTGACAACAAATACATGCATGTAGGAACAATTCAAATTATTATTTAATATACACTTGGTCATGTTTGAAATTTTGAACATGAACTTGAAGATGCCACATAAAATTAATTTATAATGGTCTCAATAATTAGGTCACATAATCACCATAACAACATAATAAATTCAATCATGATATCATGAAACCATGACCTCTCTAGTGTGCATCTCTTTCCATGTCAAATTTGAATGTGGTCCTTGTTATCACATATACATTCTGCAACTAGGAACCTTGATGTAGCTTATAGGTTGGTCTCTTATTCTATTATGGTCTATCTTTGACATGGGGTATTAGCATGGATCTTTAAAACTCCAGTTATTCCATATCCTTGTTCATCATATTTTCCTTGCCAAGACTGAGATTCAGGGGTCCATTGAGATGCTTTTGGTGATGATCTAGTTCATTGTAGCAGAGAAACAAATCAGAGTTGGTACACACAGTGATAGAGGGGATTATTAGTTGGAGACAGGTATATATGGTGAGATCAGGTATACACTTCCTTGGTTTATTTTTGCTCTATGATGTATGTCAGACACCTATGCTTATCATGTTAAGATGATTATGGTGACCTATGTGTATATCTAGTGTTGCTTTAACTTTTGTTATTACTAATCAAGGGACTAAACCTTGGTTCTAGGTTGGTTCCATGTCAGTTGTACCCATCCATCCTGTTAGCACTCAGAATGTACCCAGGTTGTGAAAAGGTAGATCCCGAGGTAACAGCAAAAACCACTTTAGAATGTATTTCTGACCTAATACAATCAGAGAGGGATCTCTCACTATTTACAAAGGTTTTATACTCAAGATATTCAATCAAAGACACTCAGAAGGTCAGATTTCTGATGGGACAAATAGGACAAGTTTGTTTTAAAGACTTGGTAGGACAGTCATGGAGGAGACCATTGGGCAATGGAGTCAACAATCAGATCTGAAATAGGTTGCAAGAGGTAAGGTTTTGAAAGTTTATGAACAGAGGCAAGGTAGGCACCATTTCCTCAGTCTTAAGGTATTAGCAGGTTGATTAGTAGACAAAGGGAGACATTCCATCAAACAGAGCACCTAACTATGGTGAATTCTGCAAGACTTTAGAAGAAAATATTTTGAAAAATGCTTGAACAATGGACCTAGAGCATGCAGGATGAATTCTATCCCATACAAACTAATGCTCAAGCATGAAAGCAAATACAAAATGGAGTGGGAAACAGGATAAACAATCACATAAATAAATCACTTACTGAAGAAAAGATGGCACAAGAATCTCTGACATGAAACAGATTTTACATTCCTCCTCTGCAAATTTCATTCATTTACTGAAAATGTGAAGCCATTACAATGTAGAGCCTCCCCGCTGTTGAAAATCCTCCCCTCTAAATCAATTACATTCCCCTTTATATAAGAAAATTCTTGACCTAACTTTAGAATTCAAAACCTAACCCTAATTCTAGAAATAGAAATAATTACAACAAAGTTTCTCCTGCATATCTAACATGGTGACGGCTGTATGGAATTTGGGATATTTTTTTATAATTGGACATGTTTCCAACAAAACCCACGTCTTCATTTCTCCAAAATCATTTCAATATCCTCGAAATATTCCTTTGAAGTTGATGACTCATATAATAAAATTGTATATTTCTGGAAAAATGACCTGTAAAGATATTTAAAAATATCCCAGCCTGTGATTACTGTGTAAAAACTGAAGGAGGATTTTTATCAAAGTCCTGTTAGGAATACAAACCTCTCCTAGTTTTGTCAAATTAAATTCCATTTGTCCAAAACAATGCTTTGAAGTTGATGGCTGAAATAGTCCTTTGGAAAACCTGAAAACTGAAAGAGGTTTTTGTAGAAAGGTACGTTGTGAAGAAAAGCCTCTCCCAGTTTCGAAAAATACATCTTCATTTGATGTAAACAATTATTTTACTTGGATGACTAGAACAGTCATTTCGAAATCTGAATATTTTTCCTATGAAGATGACTTTGCTGCTCCTAATCTGTAGCACCTGAGTAAAAAATGAGAGAGGTTATTATGGATTAAGATGTTATGATGAAAAAACTATTTCAGTTTCTAAAATTTCTTCTTTGTTTGCTATAAACAATTCATTGAATAAAATGACTGAAACAGTCATTTCTTAGAAAAAATATGCTATGTTGCTTTTGTATCTTTGAACCAGCTTTTGATTGATTCAGTTGTAGTCTCAGTAGCATACACATATACAGTAGTAGAGCTTATTTGACTGAGCTATAGATTCCACAGAGACGGTGGACTGCTTCTTCCCTTGAGCGCGCGGCACAAATGAAATTATTTTTTAAAACAAAGTCAAAAACCAAGTCAAATTTATTTATAAACAATGGTCTATTCCGGAGCCACCTTTTCAAATTATCTTTCACGCACCTTATTGTTCCGGATTTATTTGTGACCCTTGATCTAATTACCTTTAGTTTTCAACCGTAGGATCAAGTGCCATGTTACTCATTCCGCCAGGCTTCCTGCTTTTAACCACCGTGCAACTTCATGCTCCGGAATCCCTCACAGCTGTAGATGCGATTAGCCTTTAACTTTCCACCGTTGGATCAAGCGGTATGAAATGAATTCCGCTGGGATTTCTGACTTTAACCCTCGTGCAGTTTTGATCTCCGGAATTTGTAATAACCGTTGATTTACTTTTCACTTTATTTTTTAACCGTCGGATGAGCTTTGCACATATGCATTCCGCTAAGCACTTTGGTTTTAATCAATGGGCAACTTTGGGCTCTGGAATTATTTTCATCCGTTGATTACTTTTCACTTTATTTTTTAACCGTTGAATGAACTTACCCATGTACATTCCGCTGAGCACTTTTTGATTTAATTAACGGGAAACTTAGATCAGCGGAATTACTCTCCGCCGTCGATGAGATCTGCCTTTGACCATGCGCCGTCAGATCAAGTGCCATGTACCAAATTCCGTCGGGCAATCCGGGATTATCCTTCGCGCTTGTTCCTCCTCCGGAATCCTTTTCGGCCATCGATGAGATTTCCTGGAGCTCATCAACCGCCCGATCCTGTGACACGTATCACATTCCGCTAGGCTCTGTGGGTTTATCGGGTGCACAAGTTTCCACTCCGGAATCATTGCCAGCCGTTGATCCACTATGCTCTGATCTCCAACCGTCGGATCAGGTAACACGTAACGAATTCCACTGGGTGGTTCAAAGATTAGCCCGCGTGCATGTTAATTTCCCGAAAACCAACATATCCGTCGATCCATGCTGTCTTCAATCCTCGGCCGTTGGATCAACCTCCACGCACCCTTTCCGCTGGAAGCCCTGATGCTTACCCACCGCGCAGGTTCCGGCCGCGGAATCAAATCCGACCGCCGATGTGATCCGATTCCGTCCCTCCACCGTCGGATCGAGAGGATTATATGTGATTCCGCCGGTCGTCCATTTCCTTAACTATCTTGCACTTTCAGACGGCGAATTTGGCATGAGCCGTAGATCAGCCGCGAACAATGTTACAGCCCTTGATGTGTGCAGGTGGCTAAAGGCCCGAACTTCCCCTATCTTACTCGCATATTTTGAAGGGCGGAAGGAGTATCAGCCATGGATTTGCTCCTCCTTTCAATCGCGGCTCCGGATTTGTTTCCAACTTGGCTGCTCTTTAGACTATCAAGTCTCCTTTGTACTATACCTTTAAACCAAAGTATTTAAACAACACAATCTTACCTCCCCTTGGTCTTATATCTCTTTTGTTAAATACAGGTGTTAACAGCTGGCTCCATCTAGGGATGATATCCTCCCTGCGAGGTATCAAAGAACTTGTAGACCAGGTGCCTTATCCATTGGGTTTCGCTTAACCTTTCTCTGAAATCCTCAACCTGTTTTGAACTGAACCATCAACTAAAACCATTCTGCAAACAAATCCCACTCTGTCAACCTGTAACCTGTAACTGAATTGCACTTGAAACTGAAACCGAACTAAAAACTGCTGAAAGAAATGCTCACCATGTCGAGCTTATTCATGTCTACCTATCCTACTTAACTAAGCACAAATGCCTAATCAAGCAAATTCTGACTTCCAATGAAGCCAATCAAGCAATTTATCCAATATTTTCATTTCTTCCTCATGCTTGATCAGAATTAGAACATAATAACAAAATAGGTTATGATGAAGAATTTGTCCTTTGCTGCAAACATATAACCAACTACTCCATCTGAAATATTTATCCATGTATTCTGATACTGGATCATAAAAAACATGACAAATTTCAAAATACTCAATCACTTGTTTGTCATGATAAGGCTATCCAAAAAGTAACTCCTCTTGCATACTGTCAAACCGATCCTTAGAATAGCTTTGAAAGGAATTCTCATGATTGTTTTTCAATGATATATCAGCAACTTCATTTAATATTTCTACATCTACAACTCCTTTCTTCTCAAGCACTTCAAGAGGAATATCATTTTGTTCTTCAACAAGATTAAGCAAAAAGATGTCTTCTTGACAAAATATTTATGAATTGGAAAGATTTAAAGAAACATCCCATTGAGAGTCCTCATCTCTTTCTTTGTGATCCCTTTGTTTATTGCACGCTGTTGGTTCTTTCACATATTGAGATTCATGGCATGATTGCTCTTCATTTTCATTATATATAAGTAGGCTAAAATTTTCTTTAAAGCCATCACTAACATAATTTTCAACAAGCTGACCACAATCATTAGAAAAACCATCAAGAGTATAACCGTCTTCTTTCACATCAATAGGCTGATCATCTTCATGCTCATATCTTTTTTCCAATTCTAATCCAAGGGCTGATTTCTTTTTAAATGTATTTTCAGAAAATAAATATGTGGAGGGACTGTAAGACTGAAAATTTGTAGAATCAGAATTCTTTTTGTAATCACCCACAGAAGCATTAGAATTTAGAGGACATTGCTGCTGCAAAAATGAATTTTCTGATTGGGAATAAGCAACCTCATCTTGAAACAAAACTTCAGAAGTTGAATAATATGAAGAAGGGTTTGATTGACCATCCCAAATTCCTTCTTGGTCACATAAAGAATGACAAGATTGCTGCAAATTATCATCTACTTCAGCAAAAGAAATATAACTGCTTGAATCAGAGTTTTGGCTCATGTCCTTTTCAGTAGAGGAAGAAATTATTAACTGCTCAGATTTTTCTTGAATGTGAAGACAACTAGTTTGTGTTTCCTTTTTCTGAAATGGGTTCTCATACAAAATTTCTAAAAGCTCTTCATCCACTAACTCATCATCACCACACAATTTTTTCAAATCCTCAATGAAAGCTTTAACATGCATACAACAATCTTGAACCAGCAACAAGGAGGGGTATTGGTTTTGGTAATGTTCATGAAATACTGTATGAAAATCAGTAAGGGAAGATAAACTTTCTGATGGTAACACTTCATACCATGACCTTGCATCTCCTTCCAAAGTAGCCATGAACATTTTCATTAAAGAATCCTCATGCAATTTAACTCCCAGCTTATGTATATGCATATGAAATCTAACCAAATGAAGGGCAGCATCATCATTCTTTTGATCTTTAAACTTTGGAAGACCTGTTTGCCAATCTACTTTAGGTATTCGATTTGGAAAACCAGGAATGTGAGCACAATTCATAGGAGCATACCTTGCAGATGAAGAACTCATCCTGACAAATGAATATATTGAATCAACTCTTCAAACCTTGCAATCTTTTGACAGTGGAGTCGCCATAGGAATTCTGAACACTGGATTCTTCAAAGATGGAGTCGCTAGGTGAAAGATGCACAACCTTGCTGATATCTGACTATTGTTCACCATCAACAGTCAAATATGAAAGTATGTCGTTTATACCCAGGGAAGATTTGAACCTTCGTTCCCTGGCAACGGCGCCAGTTTGTTAGCACTCAGAATGTACCCAGGTTGTGAAAAGGTAGATCCCGAGGTAACAACAAAAACCACTTTTGAATGTATTTCTGACCTAATACAATCAGAGAGGGATCTCTTACTATTTACAAAGGTTTTATACTCAAGATATTCAATCAAAGACACTCAGAAGGTCAGATTTCTGATGGGACAAATAGGACAAGTTTGTTTTAAAGACTTGGTAGGACAGTCATGGAGGAGACCATTGGGCAATGGAGTCAACAATCAGATCTGAAATAGGTTGCAAGAGGTAAGGTTTTGAAAGTTTATGAACAGAGGCAAGGTAGGCACCATTTCCTCAGTCTTAAGGTATTAGCAGGTTGATTAGCAGACAAAGGGAGACATTCCATCAAACAGAGCACCTAACTATGGTGAATTCTGCAAGACTTTAGAAGAAAATATTTTGAAAAATGCTTGAACAATGGACCTAGAGCATGCAGGATGAATTCTAGCCCATACAAAATAATGCTCAATCATGAAAGCAAATACAAAATGGAGTGGGAAACAGGATAAACAATCACATAAAGAAATCACTTACTGAAGAAAAGATGGCACAAGAATCTCTGACATGAAACAGATTTTACATTCCTCCTCTGCAAATTTCATTCATTTACTAAAAATGTGAATCCATTACAATGTAGAGCCTCCCCTCTCTTGAAAATACTCCCCTCTAAATCAATTACATTCCCCTTTATATAAGAAAAGTCTTGACCTAACTTTAGAATTCAAAACCTAACCCTAATTCTAGAAATAGAAATAATTACAACAAAGTTTCTCCTGCATATCTAACATGGTGACAGCTGTATGGAATCTGGGAGAGTTTTTTATAATTGGACATGTTTCCAACAAAACCCACGTCTTCATTTCTCCAAAATCATTTCAATATCCTCGAAATATTCCTTTGAAGCTGATGACTCATATAATAAAATTGTATATTTCTGGAAAAATGACCTGTAAAGATATTTAAAAATATCCCAGCCTGTGATTACTGTGTAAATACTGAAGGAGTATTTTTATCATAGTCCTGTTAGGAATACAAACCTCTCCTAGCTTTGTCAAATTAAATTCCATTTGTCCAAAACAATGCTTTGAAGTTGATGGCTGAAATAGTCCTTTGGAAAACCTGAAAACTGGCCTGTACAACTGATTTTGTTTCTGCTAAACCATAGCACCTGTGTGAAAACTGAAAGAGTTTTTTGTAGAAAGGTACGTTTTTAAGAAAAGCCTCTCCCAGTTTCACAAAATACATCTTCAGTTTATGTAAACAATTATTTTACTTGGATGACTAGAACAGTCATTTCGAAATCTGAATATTTTCCCTCTGAAGATGACTTTGCTGCTCCTAATATGTAGCACCTGAGTAAAAAATGAGAGAGGTTATTTTGGATTAAGAGGTTATGATGAAAAAACTCTTTAAGTTTCTAAAATTTATTCTTTGTTTGCTGTAAACAATTCGTTGAATAAAATGACTGAAACAGTCATTTCTTAGAAAAAATATGCTATGTTGCTTTTGTATCTTTGATCCAGCTTTTGATTGATTCAGTTGTAGTCTCAGTAGCATACACATATATAGTAGTAGAGCTTATTTGACTTAGCTATAGATTCCACAGAGACGGTGGACTGCTTCTTCCCTTGAGCGTGCGGCACAAATGAAATTATTTTTTAAAACAAAGTCAAAAACCAAGTCAAATTTATTTATAAACAATGGTCTATTCCGGAGCCACCTTTTCAAATTATCTTTCACGCACCTTATTGTTCCGGATTTATTTGTGACCCTTGATCTAATTACCTTTAGTTTTCAACCGTAGGATCAAGTGCCACGTTACTCATTCCGCCAGGCTTCCTGCTTTTAACCACCATGCAACTTCATGCTCCGGAATCCCTCACAGCCGTAGATGCGATCAGCCTTTAACTTTCCACCGTTGGATCAAGCGGTATGAAATGAATTCCGCTGGGCTTTCTGAATTTAACCCTCGTGCAGTTTTGATCTCTGGAATTTGTAATAACCGTTGATTTACTTTTCACTTTATTTTTTAACCGTCGGATGAGCTTTGCACATATGCATTCCGCTGAGCACTTTGGTTTTAATCAACGGGAAACTTTGGGCTCCGGAATTATTTTCATCCGTTGATTACTTTTCACTTTATTTTTTAACCGTCGGATGAACTTACCCATGTACATTCCGCTAAGCACTTTTTGATTTAATTAACGGGCAACTTAGATCAGTGGAATTACTCTCCGCCGTCGATGAGATCTGCCTTTGACCATGCATCGTCAGATCAAGTGCCATGTACCAAATTCCGCCGGGCAATCCGGGATTATCCTCTGCGCTTGTTCCTCCTCCGAAATCCTTTTCGGTCGTCGATGAGATTGCCTGGCGCTCATCAACCGCCCGATCCTGTGACACGTATCACATTCCGCTAGGCTCTGTGGGTTTATCGGGTGCACAAGTTTCCACTCCGGAATCATTGCCAGCCGTTGATCCACTATGCTCTGATCTCCAACCGTCGGATCAGGCAGCACGTAACGAATTCCGCTGGGTGGTTCAAAGATTAGCCCACGTGCATGTTAATTTCCCGGAAACCAACATATCCATCGATCCATGCTGTCTTCAATCCTCGGCCGTTGGATCAACCTCCACGCACCCTTTCCGCTGGAAGCCCTGATGCTTACCCGCCGCGCAGGTTCCGGCCGCGGAATCAAATCCGACCGCCGATGTGATCCGATTCTGTCCCTCCACCATCGGATCGAGAGGATTATATGTGATTCCTCCGGTCCTCCATTTCCTTAACTATCTTTCACTTTCAGATGGCGAATTTGGCATGAGCCGTAGATCAGCCCCGAACAATGTTACAGCCCTTGATGTGTGCAGGCGACTAAAGGCCCGAACTTCCCCTATCTTACTCGCATGTTTTGAAGGGCGGAAGGAGTATCATCCATGGATTTGCTCCTCCTTTCAATCGCGGCTCCGGATTTGTTTCCAACTTGGCTGCTCTTTAGACTATCAAGTCTCCTTTGTACTATACCTTTAAACCAAAGTATTTAAACAACACAATCTTACCTCCCCTTGGTCTTATATCTCTTTTGTTAAATACAGGTGTTAACACATCCAGTTCATCCATATTTGATTTTATACCATGACTTAGACTAACTAAGACTTGTGATATTGAAGATCGTTTTCCCCATTGTGACCCCTATGTATGATAAACTCCATGTTACTTTGTGTCTCTGGCTATGAAGTATGTGGCTGGGTTCACGGGGTATTTATCCTTTAGTTCTCAAATAAAGTGCTCCATCATAACAGTGTTTCTAAACACTAAGGGTTCACAGGGTAGTTCTCCTTTAGTTCTCTAAGAAAGTGCTCCATCATAACAGTGTTGCTAAACACTAAAGCATCAGAACACATAAAACCTATATCTAAAGGATGCAAAAAGTATAAATTTTTAAAAAGTAGTCAGTGGCCAAGAGTTTGAGCACCCATTCATTGTATAATGTAAGGTTGAATGTTCCCTCCACATGGGTGACAGGGAGAGGTGAACCCGTCGTGGCTATGGACTGCTCGCTGGCAGTGGGTCTAGGACTTAGTCATTTACTGGAGCCCATAAGGATTTCCAGGGAACCTGGTCTTATAGGTTGGATACTATCTTGTGAACTGTAAAGTGACTTCAAAAGCTTAATGGTCAAATGTTGAGAACTCACTCCTTGTATAGTGTTTAGCTCATGTGCCCCCATAGGGAATCATGGTGAGACTAGCTTGAAAAGGCTAGGTCTTTGTCATTACTGGAGCCTAGAAGGATTCCAAGGAACCTTCCTTTGAAGGTTGACCTATGATGCAAATAAAGTGAAAAGAAAAAAATGTTAGAGTCTAAGGGAATCATATCCAAGTACTTTATCTATCTGTTAGACACTCACATCCCCTATTGCTATCTTTCATACACATATCACCTTGGTTGATTGTATTATTCATCATTCATATATATCACTGAGTCAAAGTTAGTTAAAAGTCATTCCCCTTTTCCTTAAACTTTTTAGTCCATCCTCACCCATATGTAGCACATTACCCTTTGTAAGTATGGCATGAACAAGCAGACTTCCAGAAAGTTCTAAGATTCTTCAGAAGCATAGGCACATCTTACTATTATAATTATTATTTGTCACCATGATTATGAATAACTAATTTAAGTTGGGTTTTGATATATTCCTTCAGATAATTTATTACCTTGGATGGTTGCCGAATCATATTGATACAATATCTCACTTTGATTTTGGGTACTTTGGCTTGGCCAACTCAGCTGACCAAGTCAATCATGGTTCCTAAGACAGTGACTCAAAAAATAAATATGATCTATATTTGTTCCAGACATGCCCAGGACCAGTACTGCGATTTCATTTTTGAGAGTTTGGCCCCAATTATCTTGATACATGATTATTATCTCTTAATTATTGGCCAAATGATCAAATTTTATTCCAGATGGCAGTATGATTGATTCTCCTAGAGCAGAGTAGTTTTCTAGGGGGTATAAATAGTCACTTACACCATTTTTGTATGTCTATAGATCATCCAAAGTAGTTAGTTTTCCCCAGTTTGCACCCTGGACAGAGTTATGGTGGATTTATCATTTTCTAGAGATTGTACCAAAAAAAATGAACTAGAAAAATCATAGAAAAAATCGATTTGGCCTCCTGGGTCAAGGAAATGGCTTGGAATTTTGACATATGATGTGTTCATCATCCCGTATAGTCCTCCAACAGTTTTCAGTTAGCATATGTCCAAATTATTTTATAATGGCCCAGCTAGTGAGGAAATCCCCCAAGGGGCGCCCCCTCTTTTTGGCCATTAATGTATTTCAATGTTATATCTTGTATTATGAAGTTGTAAATGGGCCTAGGGTGAATTAAGCCCCTAATGACCCCTTCCTATGTAGTATCATTTCATATCTTATGTTGTGACTTTCACCTAGGATAGGCATCCTTGAGTAAAGTGTGGCCCCTCTTTGACTTAGTCACTTGATCCATGTTATGATCTATGCATTTTTTGTTCTCCACAGTTGAACCGTTGATGATTTTTTAATCTCAACCATTGGATGAAAAATTGATTTAGGGTTTATGTGTCTCTTAAAATATTTAAGAGAGGTCCGCCCCCCACATTGTAATGCATGAGCTTTGGCACCAAAATTTAAATAGAAAGATTTTTGTCTGGGATTACTCTTCTGTATCTTGCAAATGATTTGATGATCTGATGACTGGAACTTATACTCTTCTACATTGAGTTTTGTTCAGGATCCATCTTGCATATTTTCCTTTTCCCATTTCATCTGCAGGTTGAAGGAGGCATGCTCGAGAGAGAGAGAGGGAGTTTTTGTGGGGGAACTCACCATCGTCCCAACTCTAGGGTGTTCGTATCAGGGAGTATTTGTATCTTAATGATTTATTACTTCCTATATTTTCTTTGTTATGCAGATCTCATTCATTTGCCTTATCATTTGCTTTTCACTAATGTCATAGGTTGAAGGACGCGATATGGTGACACATTGTATCTCAACTACATCAATATCTTCTTCGAAAAGGCTCGTTTTGATGGTAAAGTGGCATTATTCATCATTTATGAATTCATCTACAAGATCCAAGTACATCTCGCAGGTAATCTCTTCTTCTTTTATTTTTTGCATGCATTGCCCATCACTTCCATAATTATAAAACCCTCATTTCTTAGATATACAAGTTATGGTTTGCGACAAGCTATAAAACTTAAAACCCACTTTGGAATAAACATAAAACCCCTAAGTTTAAATTTTCATCACAATTAGACTCTATTTTCCCATCCAAAGCACTGGCTTGCTACTTAAGGAAAACGCCCCCCTTGGGAGAAGTGGGTATCTCCAAAACCGTAAACTAGGTATTGTTGGTTTTGTTTTCATTTTCCTAATCCTACATCCAACAATCATTTTGAGTGCCCAATTTCATTAAATTTTACCGTTTTTCCCTAGATCCCAATTTTCTCCATAAAACCCTAGGGAAAAATTGAGGCTTTTCACCTGGACACTCAGAATCCCTTAGTAATTGAACTAAATTCTAATTAAACATTCTACTAAGAGATCCCACCATGTTTCCCTTGGTCATCTACTAATTTTCCTTGTTTTTGGGTTTCTTGGATATAGGGATGCCCCCTAGGCTATGTGTTTCCACTAGGTCTAAAGTGTCGGTATCCTTGACTGGTGTGACATCCAAGTTCTTTCAGAGGTCTTCGATATCATAGGTCATGACTTTAGTTTCCTTACCTATGCCATCCTAAATAGGTACCTTATGAGGCAACTACAAGATTCATGATAACAGTCCTTTTGGATCAAGTGCCAAATATTTCAACTGTTTCACATATCCATCATTTTCACATTGATTAAGTGCACATCACTTTGCATCATGTAAAATCCACAAAATCATGTGTACTTTCTTGTATCAATGGAAAATATGTCACCCATTTCTTCACTTCAAATAAAGTGTAATTCCATCACAAGAGGTATAGCTTCACAATACCAAGGTATGGATATATTCACATCACCAAGCATAACATTCCAAAAGAACCTACATGATAATAAAGATCAATTTTATTTTTTCTATCGAGTGTGCATTCCAAGTATGTGAAATTTGAGCTTGAATTTACACACAATAGTCTCTTACTTATGCACCATCCTTTCCTATTCATCACCTTCATTTCCTAAACGCAATATTCACCAATTAAATACTTTGGAAAATTATTTGAGTTGGACTACATCATGTCCTACATGGTACCTCATAAGTGCTTGTTTCACACAAGCACTCGTCCCATCATGTTCACCTTTTCCATGCCCTGTTTCAAATAAGCTCTGAGTGTGTCAAACTATTGTCTCCTTATGAAGTGAACTCAACCAATAAAAATAACACGTTGATTTCAACTACCCCACACACTCGTCAAACCAAATATAATGTTTTGTAATTGGTATCCCATTCTTCCTTAACTATTCATTGATCAAATAAAAACAATGCTAAAAAACAACATGTCATGTTTATGATCATCACTAGCATAAAAATGGCACTCCCTAATCACATCAATTGATTATGAACTATAATACCTACCATGTATATATAATACATTCATGATTATAGACACTTGCACATATAGTTTATCCCTTAGTAAAATTCAACCATAAAAATGGATAAACATTTTAGATAGTTATAGAAGCCCTTATCCAAAGAATCAATTTTAATAAAATGAAATTAGGGTATGATTTGATGGGATATCCCACTTTCCTTGAAATGAGTTTCCCATTGTTCACACAAAAGGACAATAGACAATACCATTGAGAGAGAAATGGAAACTACAACATGCTACGTAGAGTTTGAAGAAACACATTAGCTTATTTTCCCACCCATAATACCCATATGCAAAAACACCGAAAATAGAAGCCCTCTTACAGAGCCACAATAAAGCATGAGTTTTCAAGTAGAAAGGTGACATGTTTGTAGTTAAAAGTGGCTCTCGAGCACGGACAACATTTTCAAAATGAGTGATATAAATACAATGGAGGGAATTATAATGATGTGCATGATGATATCACTTTCCATAAATTGCTTTAGAGTATAAGAGATGAAGCCCTCAAAGATGAGGTGTGATCAAAGATAAACCTTGTTAGCAGATGATTTGTGTGGATTCCTCTTAGTATTTGGATAGGAAATCTATGAATAGGGTAGGCTTAGAATTAGCCTCATGCATATTCTACTTTCCACAATTATATTAGTTCTTCATGGCGTGGGTAGAGTGCTTCGATATGGTATCATTAAGGCTACACAGTTTAGAGTTAAGATTCACAACAATATAGTTTTTAGGGGTCTTAGAAATATTATAGGTATTTAGGAGGAAGCTGGAGTGTCTACGATTAAAATATTTAGTCAACGTTTCAAGTTGTCAACCACTAGCTCATCATCAGGACTAAGAAACATCGACTAAATATTTGAATCGTAGATGATCCAACTTCCTCCTAAATATTCATTGCAAATTCCTAGCTATGGACATTATAGGTATCATTCACTCATGTGATACCTATAAAATGTTATGTACCTTAATAGAAAGACATGAAATTCATAGTAGAAATAACACCATAAGGAAATATTTTAGAATGAAAGGACATAATTACCATATAAATAGACAATTGTAGATAACTAAATATCTAAATGACATTAACTTTATTGATGAAATAAATGCTCACTTACCTCTTTAAGGGGCCAAGCTCCGAATGAGAAAATATTCAATTACAACATATTTGAAAATATTTTGTATTACATTTCTTATGCTCCTTTATATAGTTTCTAGTGAAGGAACTTTTAGTAGGTGAAACCTTCTAGTAAGCCTTCTTAGTGAAGGAAACTTCTAGTAAGTCTTATTAAAATATTCCTTTCACACCATATCTACTTCATAGGGCTTATTTAATGTAGATATTCTCAATATATAGCAACCTATCTATATATTTAAGGGGGTTAGGCTAGGGCCCTAACATAAACAATTCAATGCAAGTGAGGACATAAATTTCACACACATGAATACTTAACATGTAAAGAAATGAAATCAACCATTACAATAACATGGTTCAAAATAAACTAGTGCACCAACCAACAACCTCAAAAGTGGCCTATAAAGTTACTTATATGACCAATACGTTACAGGAATTCAAGTCTCCATAATACATTTGTTATCAAATTAATCCTCCATCTTCCATCCCCTTGGTTCACCTCTCTTCACTTTGACTTCCACAATTTGTATTCAAGTTGTTATCACCTAATTATTATACGAAGAAGATATATCCTTTGACCATTGTGTTCTTTAAATTCTTAAAAAAGGTGACCCATCACATCCGTGTCCCGAATCTAGTATGCGTACTCTCTAACTTGATATGGTTCCACGAACTTATGTTTATTTACATGCATCACATGAAATGGTATGCCACATTATATTCATTTCCTTGTTGACAAAAAATACATACATGTAGCCACAATTCAAAATATTATTAAATATACATTTGGTCAAGTTTGAAATTTTGAACATGAAGTTGAAGATGACACATAAAATTAATTTATAATGTTCACAATAATTAGGTCACATAATCTCCATAACAACATCATAAACTCAATCGTGATATCATTAAACCATGACCTCTCTAGTGTGCATCTCTTTTGAATGTGGTCCCTTTGGATCAAGTGCCAAATATTTCAACTGTTTCACATAGCCATCATTTTCATATTGATTGAGCGCACATCACTTTGCATCAATGCAAAATCCACAAAATCATGTGTACTTTATTGTCTCAATGGAAAATATGTCACTCATTTCTTGACTTAAAATAAAGTGTAATTCCATCACAAGAGGTTGTTGGCAAAAACCCACGAACAAAGCCTCGTCGACAGGGGTTCTCACTATGTCGACGCCCAACCAGCACGATCTCCCTGAGCACTGACCCAGACAGGTTTTACCTTGCCTAGCAACATCTGCAGAGAGGATGAAGTCTCACCTGTGATGTTCAAGGGAGAGCTGTCGAAACCGAGTTTTTGGCAGTGAGGAGGGAGGATATGGGATCCGATGAGGAGACAACATAACTATTGGATCCAAAAATATGCAGTCATCATTAATTCATTTCCACAACCATAGATTGCATCATGCATTTATCATAGTATTGCTAGTGCAACAACACCATTTATAAAACATCGTAATTTGTAACGCAACGGAAATGTGACAGAATTAAAACAGATCACATAAACACCAATATAATAGAAATGGAATAGACCACAACAACATCATAACAAATCAGATCGCAGCAGTATCATAACAACTTAGATCGCAGTAGGGAAAATAGTATAATAGAAGACAAGATTTATGCGATTATTGTCATATCATATTAATCTTGCGCAAAGGATCCAAAACATACAATTCTTCTCCACAACATGAGGCTGAATACATCAAGAAAAACCTAGATAGATCATAGATACAACAGGAAATTCTCCAAAACCATAGACAGATCACACTAGACCTCATGCGATACTCATACCTTGATGATGTCTCTCCTAATTGTCTCTATTCAATTGCAAAACTAGTTCTATATATAGGCTTGCGCCTTTACATTGAAGGCCCACTTCTAACTAATTTATAACCGCTAATGACCTATTGTGACAAAACTTGGTCAAATAATATATAAAATATTCAAAACAGTTATTTTTCCACCCATCGCGCTGATCTAACCTTGCGCAAATGCCGCGACGTAGCACAACTCACTTACCATAACCCCTGCCAACAGGCCCCCAACATAGTCTTGTGGCTCGTCCCCGAGCCACGTCAGGTTGATAGGGTATATGNTGAAGTCTTCAAACTACTGCGCTATCTCCTAAACCTGGAGCTGAACTTTGTCGGAAACACTTTGAAAATTACCCAAAGCCTGCTACACTGGGTGCTCTTCCCTAGCCTTGCCATCAATGATCTGCCGATTCTATTGTACTGCTTGCAGCATGGAGACTGCTTTAGCAACCAACTGTCCAACAATTTCTTGAAATTCATCTAGTTGAGCACGACACTTTTGTTGGTATTCCTGGGCATGGGTGGCTCTTTGCTGAAGATCCTTCAATTCCTCAGCCCTAGTGATCTACACCATCAACGACAGTGCCCGTAACGATGTCTTCAGCATCGTCAACTGGACTTCCGCTTCTTGCACGTACGCTGTCAACTAATTGAGTTGCTCATCTTGGATAACGCTCTTCCAGAACTACATTGTTGCTTCCATGATAGTCTTGGATTCTTGCTCGATGGTTTCAAACTGGGTCATGATTTCTTCAATAGAATCCTTCCGTTCCACAACCTGCTTCAGCGACGTCGTAGGTTGGACTAGGGCATTGAGCATCAGGTTGGTATCTTGGAGCTAGACAATAGTTTTCCCCAATCACTTGGCCTTATCGACTAGGGTGAGCTCGGTCATGCTCTCAAAGATATGCTGACAAGCCTCAAGAATAGCTTGCTCAACCTCGCCACATCTTGCACACAGCTACGCTTGTTCCATGATCAGGAGATCTTGCACCTTCTTCAGCTCAGTAATCTCCTCGAAAGCCTTTCACTGCATCTCAACCTGCACTGCCTTTAATGCATTTATTTCTCACACTTTTTCTTTCGCCAGTTGTACCTAGACCTGATGTAGCTCCTTTTCCTCTTTCTGTAGCTTCTCAGCTGTGCGCTGTGACTAGACATATCCCTTAGTCAGCTCTTTTTTTCAGTCCACCAATTCTAGGGAGACAACGTGCTACAGCTCCACCAACGTTGGAGTAGATAACTTGTTTAGATCCAAATCCACACTCTGGATCAGTCGCAACAACTGGTGTACTTCCTCATTTCCCACGTCGATCACAGTCGGGGGTACTTGCACGTTCCTATCCCAAGGCTCAGTGCTGATCAACGGGACGTCCTGCATCATAGGTCTCATGGAGGTCTATCTAGAAACAATATCAAAAATGGAATTTAACCTATCTCTTACCACACCAAATTCTTCATGGTTCGACTCTCGAATCGCCTATGTCGTAGCCTCAGAGGAGTCAGTGACCGCTTTGATGAGCCGCTGCATTTGGTCCTCCATCCTCAACCTGATACCAATTCCTGCATCATATTCTTGGCACCATTTGGTGTGAGTCTCCTCCCACATGCGCTGTGCTTCAGCCTTAGGGTTCATCGATGACTCATTGTCAGAGTCATGAATACTCAACTCCTTCTGGGTAGCCTCTTCTAGGGCATCAGGTGGCGACTCCTTAGAAAGGTCCTCCTGACTCATAGGGTTGCGCCACTCAGCTGACCAATCTTGAACAATAGCATTCAATTCTTATTTCATGAATTTGTAAGCCAAAGGTAGCCACTGCCGGTCGGGGTCCTGTCATGCCTGAATGTAAATAGAGTGGGGCCCGATGGTGAATCGAATGAGTTGTTGATACTTGGCTGCTACATAAGGAGATACTTGGGGAATGGTGATGGCTGTGACTTGCAGCACCTCCCAATAGACCTAAAAATGAATGGCACAGTCTACTTGTCGATTGGGCTCTTCAACCCACCATAAGTTCTGATATCGTGTGCCTCGGTACACCTTCACTGCATCAAATTCCATTGGTTGGTAGTCTTTAGTTTCCATCCAATCGATTAGTGCAATACGAATTAAGATCCAACTATATGAAAATGGCCACCCAGCCTGAGCAGCAAGAGCATATTCAAGACCAGTTCATCTGTACTCCTTCAGCACACTTCTAGGTGAATGCGACGACACCCGAGTTACATTGGACCGGTCAATTTCCCTGAACAACCTTATTGCCAGAATTTGTGCACACACCACTTGTGAGTTGATGCTATCAATACGGTAGGTGCAGCCATCCCACTATATGCCAAAGTGCTCCTTCAGCTGCTTAGCAAGTTTCTTGTCGGTATCCCTGCCACATATATACTATGTCGGATCTTCCCCGGCCTTCAGCAAGACTGTAATGCTCGCGATTAAGTCTACTGTAACAAGGATGGGTGTATTCAACCAAAGCGTCCCCCCTGTGAAAACAAGATAAAAGTTGTTTAACACACACATGGGCTTCATTTAGTCACGAAAAATGAGGCATATTGATGAGCCCCAACAATCCATATTTGTCTAACCCACTCACCCAAGGTTGAGAAATCCTTCGAATTGGGGCACCGGGCACCATCGGGATTGACTCGTAGGGCTCATTCCAGACATATTTAAGTAATATAAAGTCATGGTCTTTGAATTTCAACTTGATCAAGGCAGGGATGATGTCGACTGAGCACGTCATCCCTTTCGACAACGACGACAATTTTGGCGGATACTTCTAACTTTTCATCGGTTGCCTCGGCTTTGCTCATGGATGCATATGAGTGACATACCCCAAAATATCATGAACAGATATGCCCCTAGGCACCATAGACTCTACAGTTCTTGAACTCGATGACTCGGTCTGTACAGTTTCTCCTTGCACTCTCACCGACGTGCAGGTGTGCCTCTTCTGTGGCGACATGGAACTGGGCTTCTAAGCCTTTCTTTTTCGCTTGGGGATAGACGATGAGCCAACTGGCATGCTCATGAATTCTTCTTTGACAACCGTGGGACGAACAGGGGACTCTTATTCACTGGAAATATCAATGGCGTCGAGGTTTTCTCAGCATGCCTCACGCCCCAAACCTTACAATGTACCTGATGACTCTAACCTTCTACTCTGCAACTCACTTGAAAGCTTGCAACAAACTGCACAATTCACCCTCTGCTAAACACTCTACTCGCTCAACTAAAAAATGTCATCCTCCCACGTCCCGTGCGCTTTTTATAGCCACCTCCAATTCAAACTCATCATTACCAAATCTATGATCACCATTATGACTAAATTTGGTAGTAATGACGCCAAATCTGCTGGCAATCTTACTCTTCTAACGGTTGGATCAACCATTAATGCGTGTCACTTCAACAAGCACTGCTAGTGAACTGTTTTAACTACCTGCATTTATTACTAATTTGACCAACCCACAGCCCTACATTTGTCACAAGTGGTCGACCGTCCATCACTACAAAATCTAACCTTGCGTAGCCTCTTCCCCTGGGCTCTCCTTGTTGCTCTGTAACAAAATATTCATTTTTTTTCATAGTGCCTCAAGCAGTTCACAGCCTTGGCCCTGTCCTATAGGGCTTCAAGTGACTCCCATTGATGAGAATCAACAATACCATGCCATCTAATTGCTGTAACTGAAATGCACCTCCAAAAGTAATGGAATGAATAAGAAACAGACCTAACCAGTGCATTTGTAACTTACCTAGATGCTTTATGAACTTACTATCATATAATAACACCAAATCTCCTTCCACAAATTGTTTTTTCTTAAAGTGGTGATCATGCCACACCTTCTGTCAATCCTTAGCAACCTGCTGGGGGAAGCCAGCAATAAAGCGGTCTTCTTCAAGTTGGATCAAATGTGCAATGTGCTTTTCTAATGCTTCTGCATCATCCATGCCCATTGCTGCGGTGATGCGCAAACTAGGAACAATGTATTCCATGGGCATGACTGCCTCTTTCCCATAGACTATCTTGAATGGTGTGTGTCTTGTCAACCGTTTTCAAGTAGTGTGATAGGCCCATAGCATTGCTGGAATTTTTAGGTCCCAGTCATCGCGGTTAGCATTACATACCTTAGTCAGCGTTGTTTCCAAGATTTTGTTGAACACTTCGACAGTCCCATTCGCTTGTGGATGGTATGGTGTACTCCTCTTATGTTGAACATGCAACTCCTTAGTTAGCACTTTCACCATTTGGTTGATGAAGTGACTACCCTGGCCACTCATCAAGATATGGGGAGACCCAAACCATGTCATAAATTTTTCAAAGATTAACTGCGCTGTTGTTGCAGCGATGCAATATACAACTGGTGCAACTTCTACCCACCTAGTTAGATAGTTGGTTGTAGTAATGATGTATTGCGCACCAGTCCTCTTCCTTGGTGGATTAATAGGACCCATAGAATCCATGACCCACTTATCAGAAGGTTGGAGAGTTACATGCGGCATCTCATCCTATCGCGATGGTTTATCGACACACTGGTAGAAGTCACAGCTCCTCACATATTCTGTGATATCATTATGCAACGTAGGCCACCATAGCCTGACACGCAACACCTTCCGCACAGTAGCTTGTCCTCCATAGTGGCCTCCCACAATTCCTGCATGTGCTTCTTTTAGAATGGGACCCTGCTCATGTGGTAAAATACACCATTGCAAGATTTCATCTAGTCCAAGATTATATAATTACCCAAAAATTAGCTGAAAATCAGAAGCTTTTACTACCAGCTGCTTCTTTTGGCTAGTCGACATGTCCTCTGGGGAGAAATTAGTGACCAAAAACTGAATAATTGGGGCATAGTGCTCATCTGTGATGTCAACACGGAACAATTGCACATCTGGCAATCCATCATCAATATTGGTCGGTTCTTCATCGTTCTCAATGCAAGATAGATGATCCGGACCAGCGTTCAACCATCCTAGCTTCACAACTATTTCAAAGTCAAACTCCTGGAAAAGTAACAGCCATCGACAGATCTTCCCCCCCAACACAGGATTATTGACTACGTATTGCAAATCAGAATGATCGGTGAACATCTTGAAATTTCTTCCCAACAAATAATGCCTAAACTTTTGCAAGGCATAAACCATTGCCAAGCCTTCCCTTTGCATCGCTGTATAATTTCGTTCAACAAATGACAACTTTCTATTGGCATACACGATTGGGTGATCTAGGTCACCCTCACCCAGTTGCACAAGAACAACCCCCAACACAATAGAATAGGCATCGACATGCACATGGAACTCCTTATTCCAATCAAGAAAAACTAGTATGGGTGCAGAGGCCATCTTGGCCTTCAATGTGTCAAAACTTCCTTGGCATTCCTAGTTCCATTCAAATGCAACATCTTTCTTTAGTAGCTTCTCCATAGGGGCAGTAATCGCAATGTATCCTTTGATAAACTTGCGATAGTACCCTGTATCCCCCAGTGTCGCTTGAAGTATCTTCACATTTGTCATCGGCAGTAAACTGAGGATTAACGTGATCTTCGTCTGATCAACCAACAGACCTTCCTTGCATACTATTTCCCCAAGTAGCATTCCAAATGGTGCACAGAAAATACACTTCTTAGAGTTTAATATGATCTAATGTTGTCAACACCTCTCCAGCATCAGTCGTAAGTTGTCGAGATGGTCCCTAATTAGTCCATAGATGGTCCAATCATCCATATATACTTGCAGGAACTTTTGAATAAAGTATTGAAACACAACGACAACTACCCGAGAAAATATTGCTGGTGCATTCTTCAGCCCAAAAGGCATGACTGTATATTGAAAACAGCCCCATTCAATGACAAACGTGGTCTTATAGTGATCCTCCTTTGCAATTCAGATCTAGTGGTACCCCGAAAAACCATCCGTGAAGGAATACATCTCCTGGGCACCTACTCCTTCGAGAAATTCATCTGTAAAATGGGTTGGGAAAAGATCATGCATGCATGCATCATTCAACTTCCTTAGGTCGACACAAATGTGGATTTCATCGATCTTTTTATATCTGGACCACCATAGGGCTTATCCACTCTGATTCGTCTACAGGCTCGATGATCCCAACATCCAACATTCGGTCTATCTCAGCCTTCACATGTTCCTTGTATCGTGGGTTTAGTCGATATGGCCTCTATCGCACAGGTTTTGCATCTGGTTTCAACAGGATTTTCATCTCCCCCAGGTCTCCTAAAATCCCCTTCATCTCTAAAAACCATGTCGAAAAAATGTCCTGGAATTCATGTAGCAGGTCCATGATTTTGGCCATGGTCTCCTCGTCCCAGTAGTCCCCGACATTGGCAAATTTTGGGTACTATTCCAACCCAATGTAGACTTTTCGGATCTTCAAGGGCTGACTCATTGAATCTGTCGATATGTTGGGTGCAGCGACATTGCACCTTCCTTCTGATTCCATAATATTAACATTCCACAACTCGTCATCATCTTCAGGTTCCCCAGATAGTTTGTAGCGTGTCATCATGGATTGTATCGAGCAGTGCACATGTGGATCAACTGGGTATGCGATAGGGATGACTTTTAGTACTATGTCATGGATGATTTGTAAAGCATTACATACCTCTGGGTTGGCATCCTGGAAACTAAACGTCTGCGCAAAGAAAACGAACAACTCCTCCCAAGTGGTGGTAGTTATGCGCAACTCTACCGCTACATACTAGGATCTCGGCATCTCTTCTAGAGTGTGAACAAAAGCGTGGACCCATTCATCTCTGGGTCACAATGCCCATAAAGTCTGACACTCAACCAAATGACTAGTGGGATCATTCCATCCGTCGTATCTCCCAGCATGATAGACCTGTGAATCGCCAAAGTGCACCATCATCAATCTTCGGCACTGTTTCTAGTCATGGATCATCTGTTTGTGTGTCACCCACCATCGAGCCAGAGTAGCCTTTAGTGCAATGTCTAGGGATAATATCCTTTTTGGTTCAAACACTTTCTCTTCAAATTCTCTGAGGAACTCGGGTAACGCTGGCAGCCCTTCATAAATTGGCAACTCAACAATCTCAGTTGCAACATGCCAGAGAGACTGTGTAATCAATCCGCATTTCCTGAATGATACTTCATGCAACCTATTCTACCAATTTTCTAGAGCATCATCATAGTCAGAGGACACGGAACTTGCCCTGCACCATCCAAGTTCTCCATCGACAATAGAATGGATATAGTCTTTAGAGATGTTATAAGCGTGATCCCAACTTCTACCGACTTCATCCTTCACAGGTTCAATATACCGACGTCCCTCCTGAGGGTTCATAGAAGCAATGAACCTGACATCCTGGTTTTCAAACATCATAACTCTTTTTTTGATGTTGATAACTGCCATGTTATCATTATCCCATCCAATCCCTAGAAGTGTGGGATAGGAACCACCATCTTTGACTACTTCTATCACATCAAAGTCAACATGCATTTCCATACCTTCAATGTTGACAACAAAGTTTGAGATGTGACCAATGGGATGAACCTTTGCCCGATTTGCTAGTGGAAACTACACTAGTGACCATCCCAATGTTGGCTTTCCCATCAATCACTAGGTTTGCTTGGTCATAATGCTAACATCTGATCCAAGATCCAGAATAACCGATTCAACCTCATAATATTCAATCTGGAGATTCATCCTCATCTCCTTGCCTCTCTTCCTCTTTTGCAAAGAGTTCACTGTAGAATCCTTCACTTCCTTATCTGGGTGGTACAATAATGTCTCAAGCTCTACAAGGGTGTCAAGGTCCCTTGCCAGTGATAGATAATTCTCAAAGAACGGTCGCAAGGTACCATTCTTCCACGATTGTCCTGCCTCTAGGATGGATCAAAAGCAGATGGAATGTCAATAATCGATAACTTACCCGGATTTCTCTCGATTGCATGCTTTTCCCCAAAGAAGGTGTCTTTCTCCGTCGCAATATCAAATGCTACTTTTTTCTTTCCAGCAAGTCGAACTTGCTACCACGATCCGTCGTCTCTGGTTGTCACACCACCGTGAGTGACAACCCCAACGTCAACATCCTTCGTCCGCGGTTAGGTTTGAATTGTCGCAACCGTCGATCCTTGATTCAAGTTCAATGGTGGGTTCTAATTCAATGGCTGATTCATTGGATGATTTTGAGTCTGGGGTAGGTTCTAAGTTTGAGTCTGCGGTGGGATATGATTATGTATTATCTGTTGGTTCTGTACTTGGAACATAGACTAATTCTGATTCTGCACATTCTGCAACTAAGGAATGTTTCCAGCCTGCCCTTTTGCAATCAACTGAGGGAAGTTTTCAACATTATGTTCGTTGGCTTCATAGTATGTACACTACGCATGAGGGAACTCCCTCTGATAGTGCCCAAATACTCCATAGGTATAACACTGGATTGATTCGCGACCTCGTCCTCCTCCTCGACTGAAGCCTCCTCCTCATCCTCCTCATCCTCCACGAAATCCTCCTCAGACTCCTCCTTGATGAAACTGCAGCTGGGCCATCTGCTGCTGCAGTAGGTTTGGTTGTTGCTGAACATAGTGTGCAGCTTGAACATATTGTGGCTGAGACTAAATGAGTGGCACCTGATTGTACTATGGTTGCAGTGCATACTGCGGTTGTGCTACAATTTGTGGCTGAGGTGCAAACTATGGATGCGTTGTAAACTATTGTTGCGGTTGTGTTGGGATAAACTGCATCTAGGGTGGTGGTGTATATTGCACATGCACTGCTGGTTGGGCCCTCTGAGGCTGCGCTTGCATTTCCTAGGGGTCCTCACCTTTCACAAAATATGAATCATACGTCCTTTCTTGGAGCAAATCAAAAGATCAAATTTTTTTATCATCATGTCTTACTGACCGAAAAAATGTACAGTATAGATTTTCTGCCTTGGTAACCATCTTCTGCATGTATTCGCAGTTCTCATGTTGATTCCCATAGACTTGACATATGCGACACCATGGTATCCCAACACAGTTTAATGGGTTTGGGGCTCCTGAAAGCAAATAATTCCGGAACGATGGACATGTATCCTTGGTATGTCCATTTGCATGGCACCGGGTACACCAAAGCTCGTCCCGATATTCCTTGGCCTTCTTGATATCTTGAATTTGGAGCATCATATTAGCCAACTGTGCTTGAATCTGGTTCATTCTGACCGTGGTTTCTCCTACCGGTGATGCTTCCAATTTCATTGTGTTTTCCAGAGCCTCGCTCTGTGTCGCAATCTTTTGTTGCATTAATGGTTGTCTGATATGCAGGACAAGTGCGGTGATGAACCACTCCTTGTGCTGAAAATTGCTCATCTAGAAGCTAACTTGAGCCATCAATGTCTTAAACCATTGATAAAAGTCACAAAATGTTTCATTGGGGAACTACTTGATTTCCTTCAACTCGGTAATGTACTGAGCTTCAGACTTTGGCTTCTTGAATTCTTTGAATAAACCCGTACAGATTTTACCCAATGTTTTCATGGTACCTCCCTGAGGAACCCACGTGAATCTCATGAACCATTCCAGCGCATGGCCCTAAGAGTAGTTTCCAGCTGGATTTTATTGACATCATCATCTACAGTCTGTCGAGAAGTCCAGATCACCTCACACAAGAACCAGTATTGCTCTGGGTCGTTAGTGACATTTCCATGAAATATTGGTAGCTTCATTTCGTCACTTGCCATTCTGGGCCTTCTTCCTCCTGATGGTGCTCTATTGCTAGACTGTTTCTAACACATCGAGAAAGTCAATGCAGAATGCGTGTTTCTTCCTTGTGGTGGAGTAGTGCATGGAGGTGTGGGCACGTTACTACTGGGGTTTGATCCTGTCGTCCTTCTGGGTGTACCCTGGACTAGGTCATCCTCGTCATCACAAAAAAGTTGCTTCGTCCCATGTGGTTGTTCCTCATGGCATTGCACTTTGATCACAACAGGACCTTCTCCTGTCCTCTGCCTCTTCTCTCGAAACCTTGCTCCTCCCCTTGTACAACCACTGGTTTCCTCAAAGACCTTAACATTCTCACCATAACTCATGCCCATCTACCCCTTACCTTTCCATGCGTCTCCCCCCTTTCGTCATGGTGCCTACCTCCTCTGTACACTAGATTTCCACTACACTTGGTCCATATTCAGAATACCTTTTTCGCAAACCAGGTGATTAATTGACAGCTGTAGCAACAACAAGAATCTTCCTCGTGGTTCGTTGAAGAACTCCCTTTCTGCTTCGCTAAATGACTTATTGGGGTCGACTGCAAACTCGATAATGTAGCCTTCCAGGATACTGTCCAACCATGCTTCAACAGCCCGCAATGCCTTATGGTCTGTTTCTTTTAATTCCTGGATCAGGGTTGGAGTCCAGGATGTCGGCTCTCCTCCTTGGAATTTTGTTTTCTTAGAATTGAACTTCGCCAGCCACTCATGCAAGAGGACAAGAAACTCACAAAAGAACCATTCATGAGGACCACCATGGATATATCTACCCAACCAATGGCTCATCGATAACTACAGATTTTGATTTTCAGCTTCAGCAAATTCTCTCAACTTTAGATCAAACCACCCCTTGATCTCTGGTCAAGTCAGATGCCAGAACATATCCTCCTTTTAATCGCAACTTGGTCCCGGCAACGAAACCATTTGTTGGTGAAAACCCACCAACAAAGCCTCATCGACAGGGGTTCTCACTTTGTCGACGCCCAACTAGTGCGATCTCCCTGAGCACCAGCCTAGACAGGTTTTACCCTTCCCAGCAACATCTGAAGAGCGGACGAAGTCTCACCTGAGATGTTCAAGGGAGAGCAGTCAGAACTGAGTTTTCGACAGTGAGGAGGGAGGATATGGGATCCGATAGGGAGACAACATAACTAGTGGATCCATAACTATGTAGTCATCATTAATTCATTTCCACAACCACATATTGCATCATGCACTTGACATAGTATCTCTATTGCAGTAGCATCATCTATAAAACATCTTAATTCGTAACGCAATGGTAATGTGACAGAATTAAAACAGATCGCATCAACATCAATATAGCAGAAATGGAATGGACGACAACAACATCATAACAGATCAGATTGCAACAACATCATAACAGATTAGATCGCAACAGGGAAAATAGTAGAATAGAAGACAAGATTTATGCGACTACTGCCATATCATATTAATCTTGCACAAAGGATCCAAAATATACAATTCTTCTCCACAACAGGCGGCTGAATACATTAGGAAAAAACCCAGATAGATTGTAGATACAACAGTAAATTCTCCAAAACCGTAGACAGATCACACTAGACCTCATGTGATACTCATGCCTTGATGATGTCTCTCCTAACTATCTCTTGATTGTCTCCTGATTGTCTCTATTCAATTGCAAAACTAGTTCTCTATATAGGCTTGCGCCTTTACATTGAAGGTCCACATCTAACTAACTTATAACCACTAATGACCTATTGAGAGAAAACTTGGTTAAATAATATATAAAATATTCAAAACAGTTATTTTTCTGCCCATCATGCTGATATGGACTTGGGCGGTACCGTGTGAGCTTGCGCAGTTGCCACGACGCTGCGCAACTCACTTACCAAAACCCCTGCCAACAGAGGTATAGCTTCACAATACAAAGGTATGGATCTATTCACATTGCCAAGTATAACATTAAAAAAGAACCTACATGATAATAAAGATCAAATTTATTTTTTCTATCGAGTGTGCATTCCAAGTATGTGGAATTTGAGCTTGAATTTAGATACAATAGTCTCTTACTTATGCACCATCCTTTCCTATTCATCACCTTCATTACCTAAATGCAATTTTCACCAATTAAATACTTTGGAAAATGATTTGAGTTGGACTACATCATGTTCCACATGGTACCTCATAAGCGCTTGTTTCACACAAGCACTTGTCCCATCATGTTCACCTTTTCCATGCATTGTTTTAAAGAAGCTCTGAGTGTGTCAAACTATTGTCTCCTTATTAAGTTAACTCAACCAATAAAATGGCATGTTGATTTCAACTACCCACACACTCATCAAACCAAATATAACGTGATGTAAATGGTATCCCATTCTACCTTAACTATTCATAGATCAAATAAAAGCAATGCTAAAAATACATGTCATGTTTATAACAAGACATCACTAGCATAAAAATGGTACTCCCTAATCACATCATTTGATTATGAACTATAATACCTACCATCATTGTTCACATGTTCATGTATATACAATACATTCATGATTATAGACACTTGTATATACAATTTATTTATTAATAAAAGTCAACCATAAAAATGGATAAACATTTTAGATAGTTATAGAAGCCCTTATCCGAAGAATCAATTTCAATAAAATGAAATTAGGGTATGATTTGATGGGATATCCCGCTTTCTTTGAAATGCATTTCCCATTGTTCACACAAAAGGACAATACCATTGGCAGAGAAATGGAAAATACAACATGGTACGTAGACTTTGAAGGAACACATTAGCTTCTTTTCCCACCCATAATGACCATATGAAAAAACGTCGAAAATAGATTCCCTCTTAGGGAGCCACAACAAATCATGAGTTTCCAAGTAGAAAGGTGACATGTTTGTAGTTACAAGTGCCTCCCGAGTATGGACAACATTTTCAAAATGAGTGAAATAAATAGAATGGAGGGAATTATAATGATGTGCATGATGATATCACTTTCCATAAATTTATTTAGAGTATAAGAGATTAGGCCCTCAAAGATGAGGTGTGATCAAAGATAAACCTTGTTAGCAGATGATTTATGTTGATTCCTCTTAGTATTTGGATAGGAAAAATATGAAAGGGGTAGGATTAGACTTAGGATAATGAATATTCTTCTTTCCACAATTATATTAGTTATTCATGGCGTGGGTAGAATGCTTCGACATGGTATAATTAAGGATACAAAGTTTAGAGTTAAGCTCCACAATAATATAGTTTTGAGGGGTATTAGAGATATTATAGTTATTTAGGAGGAAGCTAGAGTGTATACTATTCAAATATTTAGTCAAAGTTTTGAGTCGTCAACCCGTGGGTCATCATTAGGACTAAGAAACATCGAATAAATATTTGAATTGCAGATGCTCCAGCTTCCTCCTAAATATTCACTACAAACTCCTAGCTATGGACATTATAGGTATCATTCATTCATGGGATACCATAAAATGTTATGTACCTTAATATAAAGACATGAAATTCATAGAAGAAATAACACCATAAAGAAATATTTCAGATTGAAAGGACATAATTACTATTGACACAAAACCAGTCGACAGGGGTTCCCTCTTCTGTCGAGACCCAAACCACCGTGATCTCCATGAGCACCGACCGAGACAGGTTTAACCCCGTCCGTCAACACCCGCAAAGTAGATGAAGTCTCACCCAAGATGTTCGAGGGAGAGTTGACAGAACCAAGTTTCCGTAGAACGAGAGAGGACCATGTGCATCTACTTATCAACTAAGTGGAACATTAACAAATCTTATCATTCAACACATGCTTTAACAGAATCACATCATCATTCAATAGATAGCATCATTATACCAGAATTGCTATAACATGTTGATGCATAAAGAGATCTAACAAAATAACATCATTCAAAGCAAGGAAATATTGCATCATTTAGAGATCCATGTTGCAGATACACATTCCATTCATAATTGAGCCGCAGAAGACAGTAAAACAGAAAAGGACGCAATAGTTATACTCAACTTCCGTCATTCCATATTAACCTTTGCACAAAACCATGAATTTCTTCAAAACAGTTCTTGTCATACCCAGATTTGTCGTACTACTGACTGATCTCCTTGAATTTCTCTTTCGCCTTCTTAGTGATCTCTTGGCTCAATCCCAACAATCTTGCTCTATTCAGCCCGTACACCTAGTTCTGCAGAATGCATTCTATTGGCCCCCCTCCTGCTCCTACCATCGACACATATGGTTCCTTCGTAATGTCCTCTAATGCGATTAGGTCATGGTCGTCATAATTCATCTGCATCAACACAGGCACGATGTATGTGGTGCATACCATTCCTTCTGGTATCACCGACATCTTTACTTGGTACTTCTAGTTCCTATACCATTACCTACCGTGAATTATCCACAAGATGCCATTAACAATTATTGTGGATTCTCAGCCAAAAATATCTTTACCTGGTACTTCTAGTTCTTGGTGAGCTTCTTGGGTTGTGCATTGAGCCGACAAGGCGGTATATACCCAGGGATATCCTCAGCGGACACCCTTGTGTGAGCTATTGATTCCACAACTCCTGAGCTCGATAGACCCGTCTGTGCAACTTCCTCCTCTTGTGCCCTTGCAGAAATTCTATTCTATCGACTCTTCTTCGGTGTCGGGGAGCTAGGCCATTGGCCCTTCCTCTTTTTCTTCTGCATTGATGATGAGCCAGTTGGCATACTTGCAACTTCCTCCTCAATGGTTACTGGGCTGACTGGTTATTACCTTTCACTCAAAATATTGACTATGATTGGTTCACTCCGCATGCCGCATTAGTTCCCCGCAATGTCCAATGAACACTTGACCTTACCCAACTTGGAGACTCACCCTAATGCAACTATACTCACTAAATTATTGCTCTGCAACTTAATTCACACTTTGCACAATGGTGTCTTTTGACCGCATTCGGCCCCTTCTTATAGTACCAAATTGATCCCTTGACCATTATGACCGAATCATGCCGATCATCATGACCAAATCATGCGTTAACTGCCCAAATCCACCATTGATCATGTTAATCCAATGGCAATATCCTCCATTAATACGGGTCGCTTCAACAAGCGCCGTTGGTTAACTCCTTTAACTGTCTACATTTATTGCTAATTTGACTATGTCACGACCCTATAGCTATCGCGGCATGGATCCCTAACTGCGATACCAAATATCCTACTTGTGCATCCTCTTCCTTCCGGTGCACCATCCTTTTTTATTATTATTCATTGCATAATGCCTCAAGCATTATGCAGTTCTTGGCCCATCCTATAGGGCTTCAGCCTGCTACCATTCACTAGCTTACGTAGCATCGCACAATATAATTGGTGCAGTTGAACTGCACCTCCTGAAGTAATGGAATTAATGAGATATGGACCTAACCAATGCATCTGTAACTTACCTGGATGCTTCATGAACTTGTTGTCGCACAACAACACCAAGTCTCCTTGCTAAAACTGTTTGTTCTTTATATGTTGATAATGCCAAGATTTTTGTCAATCCTTCTCAACGTGTTGGTGAAATCCTATGACAAAGTGGTCTTCCTCGAGCTGCACCAGTTGCTCCAATCATTCCTCTAACACTGCTTCATCATCCATGCATGTTGATGTCGCTATGCACAAACTTGGAATAATGTACTCCATAGGAATGACTGCTTCTTACCCATACACCAATTTGAATGGTCTCTTCCCTGTCAATCTTTTGCAAGTGGTGTGATATGCCCACAAGACTGTTGGAATCTTCAAATCCTAGTCATTGCGGTTCGCATTGCATACCTTTGTAAGTGCATGCTCCAACACTTCATTGAATTCCTCTACTATCCCATTTTCCTGTGGATGATACAGAGTAATATTCTTATGTTGTATATGAAGCTCCTCTGTCAATGTACTGATTATGCGATTGATGAAGTGACTCCCCGAGTCACTCATGAATATCCTTGGGCACCCGAACTGAGTCACAATGTTGTCAAACATGAACCTTGTTGGTGCAATCCACAATAGGTGCAGCCTCCTCCCATCGTATCAAATAGTCCGTCGTTGTAATGATGTATCGCGCACTAGTTCGCTTTCCAGGTGGGTTGATTGGTCCCACAAATTCTATAGCCCATTTATCAAATGGTTGCAATGTCCCTTGAGGTACCAATGTCATCTCATCCATCCTTGATGTTTTTCCAGTTCTCTAACATACCTTGCAAGTCCGTGCATAGTCTGTCCCTACATGAAGCACCTTCCTAGAGGTAGTGTGACCACCATAGTGTCCATCAGCAACTCCTACATGTTCCTCTACCAATATCTGCCCTTTTTCATGTGGTAGGACACATCGCCGCAAAATATCATCCAGTCCCAGTTTATAGAGCTTCCCAATGATCAACTGGAAATCTGAGACCTTAACCACCAACTTCTTTTTCTGACTTGTGGCAAGGTCTTCCGATGCAGTTCCCGTCACAAAAAAATGAATGATTTGATCATAATAATCATCTACCATATCAATTTTGAACAACTACGCATATGGTAGTCCATATTCAATGTTTGTTGGTTCTTCACCTGTCTCAATTCAGGATAAATGATCAAGGCCAACATTCAAGTGACTGGGCTTCACAATCATCTCAAAATCAAACTCCTGAAAGAGAAGTAGCCAACGACATATATTCCTGCCAACACAGGCTTATTGACTAGGTATTTCAAAGCACAATGGTTCATGAACATCTTGAAATGACCACCCAACAGATAATGGAGAAAATTTTAGCAGCGCATATACCATTGCCAAACCTTCCATTTCTGTGGTAGTATAATTTTTCTCTGTAGACGACAAATTTCGACTAGTGAAAGAAATCGGGTGATCAAGATCTCCTTCTCTTGGTTGCATGAGCACCACTCCCAACGTAACGGATGATGCGTCCACATGAACATGTAACTCTTTATTCCAATTAGGGAAAACTAGTATTGGTGCAGATGCCATCTTGGCCTTCAACGTATCAAAACAATCTTGACAATCTTGACAATCTTGACAATCTTGACACTTCTTGAGAAAATTTTCCATTGAATTTGTGATCGCAACATAACCTCATATGAACTTGCGATAATACCCTGTGTGCCCCAACATCTATCTGCATAGGTGGCAGCAAGCTCAAAATCAGTGCAATATTCATGGGGTCAACAAATAATCCTTGCTTGAAAACAATGTGACCCAACAACATCCCAAAAGGTGCGCATAAAATACACTTCTTTGAGTTCAACGCGGTCTGATGTTGTCGACATCTCTCCAACATCAGTCGCAGGTTTTTCAGATGGTCCTTGACCAATCCATAAACTATCCAGTCATCCATATAAACTTGCAAAAACTTCTTAATAAAATATTTGAATGCAACGAAAACAACCCGAGGAAATATTGCAGGCGCATTCTTCAGTCCAAACGGCATCACGGTGTATTGAAAACAACCCCACTTAGTAACGAATGTTGTCTTGTGGCGATCCTCTTTTGTGATCCTAATATGGTGATAGCCTGAAAAACCATCCGTGAATAGAGTACATTTCTTGACCTCCTACTCATTCTAGCACCTCAATAGTGAATGGTTTCGAAAATGGATCAAGCATACATGCATCATTCAATTTTCTCAGGTCGACACAAATCCGAACCTCACCTGTCTTCTTATATTAGACCACCATCGGATTGATCCATTCTGATTCTTCAACTAGATCAATTGTTCTAGCATCCAGCATTCTGTCGAGCTCATCTTTAAATCTCTCCTTGTATTGTGGATTCAAGCGACATGAACTCTGCCTTACTGGTTTCACATCTGGCTTCAACGGAATATCCATCTCTCCTAAATCTCCCAATATTCCCTTCATCTCAGAAAAATTTGTAGGGAACAAATATTGGAATTCATGCAACAAGTCTGTAATATTTGCCATGGTATCCTCATCCCAGTAGTCCCCAACATTTTCAAACTTTGGGTTATCTTCTGTCTCAATTTTGACCTTCCTGATATTCAATGGTTGATTCATTGGGTCCATTGGTACATCGGGTGCTAAGACATCCCGAATCCCTTATGTTTATGAAATATTGATATTCCGTAGATCATCTTCATCATCTAACCCTCCTCATACATTGTAGCATTCCATCATAGACTACATCTAATGATGTGCATGCGAATCCACTGGATATGCAATCAACAATACCTTTAGAACAACTTCATGGATGAGCTGTAGCGCATTATGAACATCGGGATTCACATCCCCGAAACTGAAAGTGTGAGTGAAGCAAACTGTCAATTCCTCCTAGGTAGTGATATCTCTGCACAACTTAGCTGATACATACCAATATCATGACATTTCATCCAATATGTGGACAAAGGCATGGACCCACTCATCCTTTTGTCACGATGCCCACAAGGTCTGGCACTCAATCAGATAATCACGAGGACTGTTCCACCCATCGTACCTTCTAAAATTGTACACTTCTGCATCTCCAAAGTGAACTCTCATCAATATTCGACACTGCGACCATCCAGTAATCGACTTCTTATGGGTTGCCCACCAACATGTTGGAGTCGCCTTCAGTGCTTCCTCTAATGCCAGGAACCACTGTGGTTCTGACACCTTATCTTCGAATTCAACAAGAAAATTAGATAACTCGAGTAGTCGTTCATATATTGCTAACTCAATAGTTTCAATCACGATGTGACATAGTGACTACGTAATTAAGTCGCACTTTCTTAGTGACACCTCATGCAAGTGATTTTGTCAGTTCTCTAAGGAATCATCCGATTCAGAAGACATAGAGATAGTTCTACGCCAACCAAGTTCCCCATCAGTAGTCAGATGGATGTAATCTTCTGAAATGTTATACGCATGATTCCATCCCCTGAAAACTTCGTCTTTCATTGGCTCAACATACCTTATCCCTTCATTTGGAACCATCGAGGCGATGAATCTGATGTCTTGACTCTCAAAGGTCATCACGCACTTCTTAAAATTTATCACTGCCATACTGTCATTGTCCCATCCAATCCCCAACAACGTGAGATAGGATCATCTACCATCAACAACTTCAATAACATCAAAATCAGCATAGGTCTTCATCCCTTCAACTTCCACAGCAAGGTGCAGAACTCGCCCGATCGACATTACTCTGGCCTGATTATCCAGTTGCAGCTACATAGGAGATCAGCTCAACGTTGGGCTCCCCATATCTTGCCATGTCTATTTTGTCAGAATATTAACATTTGAGCCTAGATCCACAATGAACGAATCTACCTCATAGTCCCCAATCTGAATTTTCATGTGCATCTCTTTCCCCATCTTTTTCTTATGCAAAGAGTTCACCGCGGAGTCCTTCCACCCCTTGGTCAGTCGATGCAACAGACTCTCAATCTTGATAAGAGCATCGAGATATCTTTCCAGTGACAATAAACTCTGGAAAAATTCTGCAAGGTACCATGCTATTGTGATGGTCTTGCTACCAATGTTGTATCAAAAGCAGTGGCCATTTCATAAACAGGTAACTTACCAAGATTCCTTCTGATCACATCACATGCTTCAAAAAATGTGTCTTTCTCAGCGTCGATGTCAAACTGCACCTTCTTCTTCCTAGCCAGATGAATTTGTGGATGTGGGTATCTTCTCCCGTCGTCACACCTCCGTGACTGATGACCATGACATCAGCATCCTGCATCCTGGGTTCCACTAAGATCATTGCAACAATCGGTCTTTGATTCTGGTTCAATGGAGGATTCATAGGTTGATTCATGTTCTGATTTGTATTCTAATTTTGAATTGCAATTTGGTTCTAATTCTGATTCCGCAACTAGTTCTGGTTCTGCACTTGATTTTGGTTCTGCAACTGGTTCTGATTCTGCAACTACATAACATTTAGTGCCTGTCACCTTGCGATTAGTTGTGGACAATTCTCAACAGTGTGATTAATAGAGATAAAATATGTACACATACATTGCGCTTGCAATTGTGGGAAATCTCTCTAATAGTGTCCCAGTACACCACAATTATAACATTGCACTATTCTACGACCTCGACTAAAGCCTTCGCCTCGTCCTCCTCAGAATCCTTCGCGAAATACTCGTTGTTGTTGATATTGTGGTTAATTAAATTACTACTATGTGGGATTCAACTGTTGCTAAACATACTGCCCTGGCTGACCATATTGTGGCTGCTAGGGATCCATATGCATCTGATTATACTATCATTGTGGCACAAACTATTGTTGTGGTTTCTGTGGTACAAACTGCATCTGTAGTTGCAATACGAACTGTGGTTGAGGTGGCAGATGTACCACCTGCGGCTGTAGCTGTGGTTGTTGTGTCTCTCCCTTCAGATAGTACGAGTCATATGTTCTTTTGTGAAGTAGGTCATATGCATGACAATCCTTATCTTCATGGCCAACAGATCGACAAAACGTGCAGGATAAGTTTGTTAGATTTGTTACCATCTTCTACAAGTACCCACAATCCTCATGTGGATGCCCATATACTTGACAAATGTGACACCATGGTACACTGCCACAACTCAATGGGTTTGATGCTCTTGACAACAAGTAGTTTCATAAATTTGGGCAGTTATCCTTGGTACGTCCATCTACACAACATCAAGTACACCAAAATTATTCGCGGTGCTCTTTTCCTTTCTTCATATCTTGCAACTGGAGTGTCAAATTCACCAACTACGTCTGAATCTAGTTCATATTGACTGCATTCCCTCCAACAGGTGAAGCTTCCAATTTCATTGTGTTTGTGCCAGAAATTGTTTCCAGGCTACAAAGAAACAAGCCAACATAATGTCAAATATTCAATCAAACAAAACTAGGTTTTAGGGTTTTTGAAAGGTTTTTCTGGTTGTAAGTTTTGGTGACCAAAGGGAATACATTCATAAGCGAAATAGGAACTAAATCATCAGTAAAGAAGAGCATAGATGCATAATATAATAACCAGGTATCCATCAGAACATAACTTTGAAGTTCATTCACAACAAGCAAGCATTACAAGCAAAGAAACCATAAGCCAACAATGAATTTACCAATTGTGTAGCTAAACAAGCTAGAAATGAAGCCAAAACACAGACTGAAGGGTAAACAGGATCATATATTTCATAATTCTGTTAATCAAATACACATGATAGTTTAAGTACTTAACTCATAAACCAGTCAAGAGACCTCCTTAAGCCCACCAAAAATCGAATTCCTTGTTCTCTTTCTGATCTTCCTAAATAATGTTTCTCAAAATTCAGTTAGGGTCTAAACCTTAACTGTTTCTAGCCTAATCATCGATAGGATAATGTCAAAATTATAATTTACAAAATAAAGTATTTCTCAAAACATAACAAGTAACTGCTTAACTAACAATACTCAAAGGTCTTTAGCAGCTTCTGCCAATAAAGCTATTCCATCTAAGGCTTGGGCCTTTTTCCTAGATTTCTGTTGCTCAGCTTCCATATCTGTCATCCTTCTTGTAATCTCCTCATTCTTCTGCAGTAGGCTTTTGATAGTCAGTTTCAGCTCTGCACACTGTAAATCTGTGCTTCTTTTCCTTTTCAGGGCCTCCTTGGAGACTGCAGTAAGCTCTCGGTAATGATCATTCACTTCTTCTAAGTCTTCCCTGAGTCTTATATTAGCTAGGATCAAACCATCATTTGTTTCTTGCATGTACTCTGTTTGATGCTTATACTGTTTGATGGTTCTTTGCAAATTCTCCTTTTCTGAGTCAAAAGCTTTACCCGCTGTTGTATTCTGTAGCTCACTAGGCAGCCATGGGATATTCAGCTTTCTGAAGATGTCATCATCCTCAGGTAGCAAATCTATAGACACACCATGAAAATTTTGATTTTCTCGATTGTCTGCTTTATCAGGTGCATTTTCATCCATTACCAACTTATTTTATGAATAAGAAGCTTCCATTTCTTCTTTCTGTTGTTCTTTCAACATTTCACCTCTTAATTCCAAAAACACAGCTGATAGTTTAGTTTCGGTGAGGCTGGACTCTTCCACTATCTCCAATGGTTTCTTTCCTTTGAAATCACCTTTGCTAGATTCTATCTTTTCATCTGAACAAGAAGTATCAAGCACAATTACTGCTTTTTTGTTTAACTTAGGGTTTAGTAGCTTTTTCATGTTCAGCCTCAATTTGTTTTTGGGTCTAGTTTTGGGTCTCCATCCTAGGGCAAGCTCTCCCACCATCTTCAAAGTTTTTTTTTGATGCATAATTGTGGCAAACTCTATAGCTTTAACCTTGATCTTCTTTTTCTTTGGCCTTACTGTCTTATCCTCTTGACTAAAGAATTCCCTATGTGTGGCAACCCTAGTTTCAGCATTGACATACATCTCATCTCCTTCCAACAAGTATCCTTCATCTTCAGATAAAATGGTAATTGGGATTCACTGTTGGACCTTAGTATGTTCTTCCTCTACTGTAACCTTCTCTGTGAAAACAATTTTTTCATCCATGAGTATTTCTGCTGGTGCCTTATTTTGCACAGGCTGGGTTTCCTTTTTAATAAACAGTAAAATTTTTCCCTTACTGTCAGTTGCAGGCTACTGAGATTCATAATCCTCCTTTGAAGGTTCTGCCACTTCCTCAAGCTTGGCACACATTTTATCTTCAGCCTTGACCTTTTGTCCTAATTTTCTAATTAGGGCTTGTCCCTTATCAACATGCTTTTTGGTAGGCTGTCCTTCCTGGTTAATTTGGAACCCAGACCAAAAAAGGAAGTAGTCCCAAGTCTTCCCTTCTCTTTGCAGAATAGTGCTGATAATAAGCTTCATCAATCCATGGTGAAAAATGGACTGTGCAGTGTGGTCATGATGCTATTTAATCCTGCTTGACATTTTCTGCAAACTCTTCAACAAGAAGAAAGGGAGACTCATCTTTGATTCACCAGCGAGGTGTTGTAAGAACCTGAAATAATATTTGAAGACAAAAGCATACCTCCCTTCACAAGTTATGTAGCTTTGTAGAATCTTAATGGGCTCTACCCATTTATCTCTAAAATTCTGGATGAGCACTCCCTTGCTCCAGTTTGGAATAGTGCCAGGTAAAAGATACCTTTGGGCATTGAAGGTAAATGGCACCTTTTTGAACCAGAGCTCTCCTTAATTCTTCACTCCTATTGCTTCAGCCACCAAATCCATAGTCAATTTGAACTTCAGAGTCTCGAATGATACCATATATTGGTTATAACATTTAGCAAATTTATGAGAGACTTCAGTGTTATATCCATCAATATTCTTAAAGAAGTCCAACCACCCAGCATTATCAAAGAGCTCTGCACAACCTAGAAACTTGTCAATCCAATTTAGCCCAGTAGGCTCAGCCCTGTTGGTATTCCCACTTTTCTTCATCTGCTTTCCAATGGCTAAATGATGTTTCTGTGTGATTTTAAAACCCTGTTAATGACCTAACAGCCCTTTTTTCCGTCAAGTTTTCAGAGTTTTGACAGTCAGTTTTCTTTTGATTTTCCTTGGTTGTTTTCTCTCAATTTTTTAATAGTCTGTTCTATTGTCAATGCAGGAAATGTTTTGCACCGGGCTTGAGTAATTTAGGCCAAACAGAGTACCAAAACTCTTTAACAAAACTGCTGTTGAACTTAACTAACATCCAATATGCTCATCTAAATGTCAGACCATCTCTGGAATGCATAGAGACATCTATGTGTTGTGATTCTGCACAAATAGCACCCTTAGCTCCTTCTAATGCCACTAATGAGCTATCTCTTTGCAATAAGGATTCTTCATTAGTGCTCTCGACTGCTCGCTTCTTAGATTCAGATTGTGATTGTTTAACTAGGAGATGAGATGATATGAGAGCAATCTTATGTGTGTTGACTTTCTGCTTCAACTTACATTCAACACAAAACCAATCAACCTATGGAACATACTCAAACAAGGTCTACATGCAATAGACATGCTCAGCTAACTCATTGCATTATTTACAGGTAACAAGTAAATCTGTGAAACCCTGGTCGCCACAAACAGTACAGACCTTCACCTTACCATATTTGCTGGTCTTGACAGGGAAATTTGTTTAATGTAACTATTTTTTTTCAACTTAACATTTGCCAAAACATCTAAAAACTTTTAGACTGATCTCTCATCGTTGGAAGATTTTTAACAACATGAATTTATGTTTTCTTTAATCAGTTTAACATAACAAGCCTTAATGGAAAAACCCCCAATTTAGCAAGCCACGACCAAGTTTACGCGGAATACCTCACTCCTGGCTTGCTGCAGGTGTTTAAAATTAATCCTTGGACTATCTAAATGTTGAATTTAACTATCCAGGTGTCTTCAAGTCTTCAATTTTCTTCCAACTGGTGTGCTGAGAAAACCCTAAATTCCCTCTGTAACTGCAAATTCCAGATTTTAAGCAATTGTCTTCGTTCCACTTTGCCTCCAACTTCGTAATGTCTATGTGGAGAACCTCCTTCCCATCAATCTCGGCTTGTTCCTCTATCTGTCATGATACGCCGAGCCCTAACTTCTGGCTACCACGATCTCCTTCACGTCATAGACCACACCTATTTGCATGATTATTTATGATAAAACACGTATCAAACCTGTCTACACATGTGATTAGTCATCCAGGAGCGCAATCATGGGAGAATTTGGTGTAAAAACTGACAAATTTAGTGCCCGCGATATTCTTGTAGCGCCGCAGTGTAAAATTTTAGCCGTTGCGCTACGAGAATGTTTTAAAATCAAATTTGGCGCTTTTTAGCCATTAATTCCATTTTCAATAAGGTTTATATGGTAAACTATGACCTTAGTGTTATTTGTGAAACCTTTAATCAACATATGTCCTATAGAACCCTTCAGAACCATAAGAAAAACAAAACATAATGCAAACCTAAAAGCAAAAATAAAAAACACTTTAAACTAAAATTTCCTAAAAGTAAGCAAATGAGCAGGATTAAAACAACAATCACAAGCAAAATATAAGACTGAAGAAAACAAGTTTCATGACTTAACACATTGCAATCTCCAGAGCCTCGCTCTGTGTCGCAATCTTCTGCTGCATCAACAATAGTCTGATATGAGATAGTAATGCTGCGATAAACCATTCTTTATGTTGAATGTCACTCATCTCAAATATGAATCCTTCTATTAGTGTCTTGAACCTTTGATCAAAATCCCAAACAATCTCATTTGGATATTCTTAATTTCTTTCAATTCAGTAATGTATTGTGCTTCAGATTTTGATTTCCTGAACTCTTTAGTTATTCCTTTCTTAACTTTAGCCAATGTCTTCATCGGAATCCCCGTAGGAACTTGCACAAATTTCATGAATCAATCCAGTGCACGAACCTATAGAGTTGTCATCAATTGGCCCTTCTTGACATCATCATCCACTGTTTGTCTGACAGTCCATACCGCCTCACATAGGAACCAGTACTGCTCTGGATCCTCAGTCCGGTTTCCATGAAATAAAGGTAACTTTTCCTCGTCGCCCACTATTCTGGGCCTTCTTCCTACAGTTGTTGATCTGCTACTATTAGAGTGTTGTTGACACATTGGACAAGTCGGTGTTGAACTTGTGTTTCTTCATGATTGCGATGTAGTGCGCAGAGGTGTGGGTACATTGTTGATGGGGGTTGATCTTACCTCTACCACGGCCATAGCCTGGTCTTCCTCATCATCACTGTAGGGTCTCTTTGTCCCATGTGGTCTTCCTTCATGGTCTTTCATTTCAATTACAGCAGGACCTTCCCCTGTCCTCTACTTCTTCTCTTGTTGAAACCTTACTCCTCTCGTAAGACCACTCTCTTCCTCGGTGTCTTTCACAGTCTCGTTGTAACTTGCACCCATATACCCCATATCATTCCATTTGTCTCCCCCCTATCTTTGTAGTATCCACAGCCTTCGCACACCAGAGTCCTACTACTGAAGGTGCATCTTCAATATGTCCTTTTCACAGATGAGCATCTTAATGGACAATTGCAAAGATGAAATAAACCTAATTCGTGGCCTATTAAATAACTCTCTTTCCGCTTCTCTATATGCTTTTGTTAAATCAACCATGAACTCGATAATATATCCTTCCAAGATACTATTAATCCAGAATTCAATAACCAACGATGCTCTGTTTTATACCTCCTACAACTCCTAGATCAATTCTAGGGTCCAGGATGTTGGCTCACCTCCTTGGAAATTTGTCTTGCGATAGGTCAATCGTACCAACCACTCATACAAGATGATTGGAGATTCAGAGAAAAAATACTCGTGTGGACCTTTGTGTATGTACTTTTCTATCCACCTATCCATCATCGGTCTAGGTTTTTTATTTTCCTTCTCAGTAAATTCTCGTAGCTTCTGGTCAAACCAATATTGGATTTTCGGTTTTGTCGAATACCACATGTCCTCCCTTTAGTTGCACTAAGGTCGCAACAATGGAACCATTTTTTGACACAAAACTAGTCGACAGGGGTTCCCTCTTCTATAGACACCCAAAACACTGTGATCTCCCTGAGCACCATCCTAGACATGTTTTACCCTGGCCAGCAACACCCGTAGAGTGGATGAAGTCTCATTCGAGATGTTCAAGGGAGGGCTGGCAGAACCAAGTTTCCGTATAATGAGAGAGGACCATGTGCATCTACTTATCAACTAAGCGCAACATTAACAGATCTGATCATTCAAATCATGCTTTAACAAAACTGCATCATTAATCAATATATCACATTATTATACCAGAACTACCATAAAACATTGATGTGCAAACATATCTAACAAAATAACATCATTCAAAGCAGGGAAATATCGCATCATTTAGAGATCCATGTCGCAGATACACATTGCATTCGTAATTGAGTCGCAGAAAATAGTAAAACAGGAAAACAGAAAAGGACGCAATTGTTCTACTCAACTTTCGTCATGTGATATTATCCTTCACACAAAACCACGAATTTCTTCAAAATAGTTCTTCCGTACACATATCAACCAATCTCAATTCAAGCACATATCATACATAACATGCAAAAACTTAGCTCCCAAAGTTCTCCAAGATGATCAAGCTCTCCAAAAAGTATATTCTAAGACTTGCAACTATACATCTACTTATAGGCTTGTGCCTTTACAATCAAGGTCCACTTAAATAACTTTCTAACTAACTCTTAACATATTCTACAAAATAATGACCAATATCCACACCGTGCGGTCCAAAATGAACAAAATGCATAAAATAATACAACTCCAACTTGCACGGTATCTTTGAGCTTGCACATCATCCACAATGCTGTGCAACTAACTTATCCCAAAACCGCCTGCCAACAATTACCATATAAATATAATATTGTAGATAACCAAATATCTAAATGGCATACCTTTATTGATGAAATAAATGCTCACTTACCTCTTCAAGGGCCCAAGATCCGAATGAGAAAATATTCAATTACAACATATTTGAAAAGATGTTGTACTACATTTCTTATACTCCTTTATATCGTTTCTAGTGAAGAAACTTTCTAGTAGGTGAAACCTTGTAGTAAGCCTTCTTAGTGAAGGAACCTTCTAGTAGGAGAAACCTTCTAGTAAGTCTTATTAAAATATTCCTTTCACACCATATCTACTTCATAGGGATTATTTAATGTAGATAGTCTCAATATATATCAACCTATCTATATATTTAAGGAGGTTAGGGTAGGACCCTGACATAAAAAATTCAATCCAAGTGGGGAAATAAATTTCAGACACACAAATAACTAACATGTGAAGAAATGCAATCAACAATTACAATAAAACTGTTCAAAATAAACTAGTGCACCAACCACCAACCTAAAAAGTGGCCTATAGTTTACTTATATGACCAATAGGTTATAGGAATACAAGTCTCCATAATACATTTGTTATAAAATTCCTCCATCTTCCGTCCCCTTGGTTCACCTCTCTTCACTTTGTCTTCTGCAATTTGTATTCAAGTTGTAATAACCTAATTATTATACTAAGAAGATATATCCTTTGACCTTTGTGTTCTTAAACTTTTTTCAAAAAAGTGACCCATCACATCCATGTCTTTAATCTAGTATGCATACTCTCCAACTTGATATGGTTCCATGAACTTCTTTTTATTTACGTGCATCACATGAAATGGTATGCCTAATTATCTTCATTTCCTTGTTGACAACAAATACATACATCTAGGCACAATTCAAAATATTATATAATATACATTTGGTCAAGTTTTAAATTTTGATCATGAAGTTGAAGATTCCACATAAAATTAATTTATAATGGTCGCAATAATTAGGTCACATAATCTCCATAACAACATCATAAACTCAATCATGATATCATGAAACCATGACCTATCTAGTGTGCATCCATTTCCATGTCGAAATTGAATGTGGTCCCTTTGGATCAAGTGTCAAATATTTCAACTGTTTCACATATCCATTATTTTCAGATTGATTAAGTGCACATCACTTTGCATCAATGAAAAATCCACAAAAGCATGTGTGCTTTCTTGTCTCAATGGAAAAGATGTCACCCATTTCTTCACTTCAAATAAAGTGTAATTCCATCACAAGAGGTATAGATTGAAAATACCAAGGTATGGATCTATCCACATCACCAAGCATAACATTCCAAAAGAACCTACATGACAATAAATATCAAATTTATTTTTTCTATCGAGTGTGCATTCCAAGTATGTGAAATTTGAGCTTGAATTTACACACAATAGTCTCTTACTTATCCACTTCCTTTCCTATTCATCACCTTCATCGCCTAAATACAATTTTCACCAATTAAATACTTTGGCAAATTATTTGAGTTGGACTACATCATGTCCCACATGGTACCTCATAAGTGCGTGTTCCACGTAAGAACTCGTCCCATCATGTTCACCCTTTCCATGCCATGTTTCAAAGAAGCTCTAAGTGTGTCAAACTATTGTCTCCTTATGAAGTGAACTCTACCAATAAAATTAACATGTTGATTTCAACTAACCCACACACTCATCAAACCAAATCTAATTTTTTGTAAATGGTATCCCAATATTCGTTAACTATTCATAAATCAAATAAAAGCAATGCTAAAAAAACATGTCATGTTTATGATCATCACTAGCATAAAAATGCTACTCCCTAATCACATCAGTTGATTATGAACTATAATACCTACTAGCATTGTTCACATGTGCATGTATATACAATACATTCATGATTATAGAGAGTTGCACATACAATTTATCCATAACTAAAATTCAACCATAAAAAATGGTTAAACATTTTAGATAGTTACAGAAGCCCTTATCCAAAGAATCAATTTCAATAAAATGAAATTAGGGTAGATGGGATATCCTTCTTTCCTTGAAATGAGTTTCCCATTGTTCATACAAAAGTACAATACCATTGGTATAGAAATGGAAACTACAACATGCTATGTATCCTTTGAATAAACACATTAGCTTATTTTCCCACCCATAATGCCCATATGCAAAAACGTTGAAAATAGAATCCCTCTTAGGGATCCACAACAAAGCATGAGTTTTCAAGTATGAAGGTGTAACGTCCCCGACCCTTCGACCAGCAAAGAGGACGCTACTAACACCAATCATATGGGCAAACAGCCCCATGAACATGAATAGACATCAATGCTGAAATAAAAAGCTTAACACAATACATAGTAAGATGCACAAAAACATACAAGAATGCATGGTTACTCAACATTCAGCAGAAGCAAACGTATACATTCCAACATTTAGCATGTTCATCATTCTCATGAAATAGTAGATATAACTGCAGAGATGAAACAGTTAGGAGTACTTATCTTTTAATGAAGAACTTGCCCCGCAACCAGCTACGTCGCTGCAACGTTCCACCCAACCATAGGCCAGCGTGCTCATCAATCTCTCAGCAACATTGCCACCCCTGAGCTGGGCATGATTCCTCAAGGACTAAGGGTCAATGCAGGCTTACACATAGCCAAGGTTTGCCAGTCAGCCAATCCCAACCAACAAGTGAAACACAGTTCAGATCCACAAGATAACATAGGGTTGTTCTTAGCCCTAGCATGGCCAAAAAAACTCAACAACAACCCAAAACTAGGGTACATCAACAGCCACAAGCTCACAATGGAAACTATGGCAACCTTACATAGTCCCAAAATAGAGGAGAATCCAAACTCCTAGCGTGGACAGAGGAAAAATCAGCCAACGGATGTGAAAATCAGCAGCTAACCAACATCCAAGAGCCCACATCACACACCATTCCCCCAATGTAATGGCTGGAGAACTTACACAGGAATAAAAGGGGAAAAGAACAAAATCTCAGCCTATGTGCAAAGGAAAAAGACACAGCCCAGGCAAAACATGGAAGAAAGAAACACACACGCAGTCCGAAATGGAAGAAGAAATTGGACTCTAAACAGCATCCAAAAATTAGGGGAATAACGACAGCAACCCAAATCATGGGTTAAACCAACAGCAAGCCCGAATCGTGGATTAAAACCACAGCTATTTCACATACACATCAGAAATCCTGCCCTTGAGGCCACTCTTCCAGCTCGCTGCATGCACAAAACCAAAGGAGAATCCCCCAACCAGTGCGTGAGGAAGATGAACCGACCTCCTCCTGCGTGTCCCTTCGTGAGAGTGGACAGACCCTGAGAAAGAGTGGTATCGTGGAGAGGATGGCGGTGGAGGTTGCTTTCCAATGTGAGGTCAACTCGCTGGTGGAGTGTACGCGTGGGCAAGGACTAACAGTCCTGCCACACACCACTCCCAGCCATAACTACCTCAACTACTCAACAAGACATTAAAGTGGTTGGATGAGACAAGGGAAGATGGCAAATCAAACAAGGTGGTAACACATGGATTCCCCCCCCCATAGTCCAAGGTTTGACATCCCCACCCTTATCCTTTGGAATCATGCCCTTTTCATTTTTAACGTTGCACCGTCGTAGCTGGCTGTAGGTTTATTTTAATTGATGTGCATGTTTACATGATGCCAAACTATAATGTGCCAGATAGCACGATATACCATCGGCAACTATCCCTATTGCCGAAACATACACAATTGAATCGATGGTGGGGATTTTTCCTTTAGCTCCTCACCACGATTAATTACATTATATACATCATGCAAACGGGGTCAAAATCGGGGTGTTACAGAAGGTGACATGTTTGTAGTTACAAGTTCCCCTTGAGCATGGAAAACATTTTGAAAATGAGTGATATAAATAGAATGGAGGGAATTAGAATGATGTGCATGATGATATCACTTTCCATAAATTGCTTGAGAGTATAAGAGATGAGGCCCTCAACGATGAGGTGTGATCAAGGATAAACCTTGTTAGCAGATGATTTATGTTGATTTCTCTTAGCATTTGGATAGGAAAACTATGAAAGGGGTAGGCTTAGACTTAGTCTAATGAATATTCTTCTTTATGCAAGTATATTAGTTCTTCATGGCGTGGGTAGAGTGCTTCGACATGGTATCATTAAGGATATAAATTTTAGCATTAAGATCCACAACAATATAGTTTTTAATGGTCTTAGAAATATTATAGGTATTTAGGATGAAGATAGAGTGTCTACGATTCAAATATTTACTCGACGTTTCGAGTCGTCAACCCACAGCTCATCATCAGGACTAAGAAACATCGATTGAAATATTTGAATCATAGATGTTCCATCTTCCTCCTAAATATTCACTGAAAAATCCTAGCTATGGAAATAATAGGTATCATTCATTCATGGGATACCCATAAAATGTTTTGTACCTTAATAGAAAGGCATGAAATTCATAGTAGAAAGAAAACCATAAATAAATATTACAGAATGAAAGGACATAATTACCATATAAATAGACATCTGTAGATAAAAAGATATTTAAATGACATTACCTCTATTGAGTAAAATAATCAATGCTAGAGTCAGGTGACATCCCGGGTCTTCGACCAAGTATTACGTGGACCAAACCTTGTATGAATCTCAACGGTGCGATGATGTAGTTGGAGTCGAGCACGTGAGAAACAACCATCCCGAGAGGCACTAAGGACTCCTCTCAAGTGGTCCAAGGAACTCATCAATGAGGTTAATGAAACCAGGATACAGAGACCTCTGGTTCTATCCTCTGGAATATATGTGTTGTCGTCGATAGAGGGATACCTACCCCTAGTCAAGGCAATGATGTTTCCTTGACCAGGAGTGAAAGGGAGATAACTGAAAGGTGTGAGACAATCTGCAGATTGACCCACTGAATGGGGGGGGAGGGAAATAATTGAACAGCGGCAAGGGGAGTGTGGTAGACTCAAACTTCCTTTGTTCAGAGTATGATGGCAGGACAGACCAGGCAACAAATGAAACTTGACTCCTTGGATGGGATCATAGCTGTAATACCCAGAATGTCACTGCAAATGGGAAATACTTGATGGAGGTAGAAACTTTTGATATTGATGGGATCCAAGGAAGACACATTGCAGAGTACTCTGAACAAAGGTGACCCAAAGGGGGAATGCTGCCAAACTATTTTCTGTGGGGTGGTGTCTAGGGACACCATTATGGTATGATCTCGTGGATTTTTGGCGAGCCCAAGAAGGTAAATGCTCGATGGTGCTTTCAATTTTAGAGAGTCTGAAAGCACGAAAAAGACTTCAGTGGGGGCTCTTTTTCATTGGTAGCCTCCTGTGCTCAAAAAAGGATAAAAGTATACATAGGAGAGCTCGCCCATCCTGTAGGGTATGAGAGACTTCTTTACCATTGGTAGTCCAATCAGGACGAAAAAGGTTAAACTTATTCTGACTGGACGGTCATTCAGATACTTTTACGAGCATGAAAGAAACCAATTTTTCTTGGAAATATTTTCTTGATGATAAGGCTGGAAAAGAGCTTAACGACAACTCGTGGTGAGATTTTTCCTAAAGTGCGGCTCCTCTGCCCGAGAAAGCATAAAAGTGTGCAGGGAGGAACCGTCTTGGCTTGAATACGCCAAGGTGGTCCTTTTCAATTGATGGTCTACATGGTCCGCAAAAGGAGGCAAACGAGACGATGTAGATGCCCTTTCCAATACTTTAGCGAGTATGAAAGGAAGCAGCTGCGCTCGGCTATCTTTTCATTGTTTTAAGGAGTCAGAAAAGAGCTTAAATAAATCTCCAGTGTGGTTAACCGATTGCGGTGGCACAGGCGGTGCCCCATGTCGGGATGGTCGACAGAGGTCCAAAGGTCATCCGTGCAATATGGTCGGAGTAGAAGGCTCTCAAACATACCAATACATGCGTGGGATAAATTGCAACAGAGCCTCGTGAGTCGGTGCGGCAGAAGCACGAAAACCGAGGTGGCTCTCGGACAGAGGTCAAGAGAGCGTGTGTGTGTGTTGCAGTGGACAGACTTGACTACATGCGATGTGAGTGCAAGTCCAGGGGCAATTACATGCCAAATACGTGCAAGAAAAATAAATTGTTTTGTGGAGAATGGTCCAGAGATCCTTATAAGGTGCGGTGAATGGAGAAGACAATTATGTGTTAACATACAAAATAAAAGTAAAAATGGCATTCCTTAACGGGCGGTGGCTCAAAAACTGACATCAGTAGCGATTGGGAAGTGTGATACAAGTATAGGTCCGTAGACACTCGTATCATTATGTCATGGCTCATGAATCGAGGTGACTTGTCGGAAATGGTCCCGGAATTAACTTATTAAACATGAGATGATGATCTCATAAAGAGATAGAAGTTTGAGGCCGGAGATGTGAGATGTGTCTCGAACTGATTCTGGGTGACTTTGGACTAGCAGCTGATGGTGCTGCCCCTAATTTTTGCTAAAAAATGTTGAAGAACAAGAAAAAGAAAATGAAGCGACTCATTGGTGATGTTAAGCGTAAAATTTCTTGAGGTAGAGCCCATTGCAGGGGTTCTCCAAGAGTTGTCCATTAGAGTCAATGAGGGTGTATGCCCCTTTTCTCAAGGCAACGGTGGATGACGTACGGTCCATACCACATCGACTCGAACTTGCCTTTGCCCAACTTATCATTGGGTTGGTCGTATAGAACCATATCCCCTTCGTTGAAGCTGCGAGGGTGGACATGGGAGTCATAGTGGAACTTTGATCATGTTTTTGCTGCTTCAATGGCTTGGAGGGAAGCTCGATGTTCTTCTATGGTTTGTTCGAGTTGGAGGAGTCATTCTTCTAAAGGTGAAGTGTCAGGGAGAAGTTCTACTACGAGGAGGAGGGACGGTATTTGGAACTCTATAAGGAGTATTGATTCAATGCCATGTACTAGGCGGAACGGAGTGAAACTGGTTGCAGTTTTTGTGGATGTGCGATAAGCCCATAGGGCGGAGAATAGCATGTGATGACAATTGGTTTTATGGTTTCCCACCATCCTTTGGAGTATTGTTTTAATGATCTTGTTGACTGCTTCAACTTGGTCGTTGCCCTGGGGGTAGTAGGAAGATGAGTACTGGTGTTCGAATTTTAACATGGTTGACAGTTCAGCCCATACGACATCTTAAAAGTGTGCTCCATGGTCTGAGACTAACTGCTTAGGAACACCAAATTGTGAAATAACATGGTTAAAGAAGAAGCATGCTGTGGTTTCAGCTTTGCAATCAAATGTGGGCATGGCCTCTTCCCACTTAGTGAAGTAATCGACTGCCATAATGATGTATTTATGACCATTAGTCGAAAATAGGCTGATTGTCATGAAGTCGATTGCCCATTTGCAGAAGGGCATGACTGTGACTACAGGGTGCAACGGTGCAGGGGGGGTTCTTTCCTTTGGGGAAAAGAGCTGGTAGCTACGACAATGCTTGACTGCCTCTATGCAATCAACGAATATGGAGGGCTAGAAATAGCCAGCGTGTAGAATCTTTTGGGCGGTTGCCAGGCCTTAAAGGTGGCCACCGCATGCTCTAATATGACATTAGTTGAGGATGGTTTCGGCCTCGTCATGGGTGAGGCAACGACGTAGGATGGTATCAATTCCTCGACGATACAGAACATCTCCAATCAGCAAGTGGTGAATGGCTTGATGTCGGATGTGTCGCCTATCCTCACGGTTTAAGTGCGCTGCGAATTTCTGTGTTCGTAAATAAAGAAGGATGTCCCCATACCATGGGTCGTCCATGGATATGACGAATAGTAAATCATCAGGGAGATCATCCCTGGGGGGTGATGACGCGGTTAGTGGGGGAAGATCGGTCATGAGGGTGGGTAGCGTGAGTGCTTTTGTGCTTTGCGCTGAAATGAACTCTAGAGGAAATTTGGCGTCTAGAATTGGGCCTCCTAAGGAAAATAAAAAAAAGCCACATCACACTACAAATATGCCATGTCATATTAAATCTAATGAAAATCTAATGAAAGTCAACCTAAATCTTCTCATTAGTGGTAGTTGACAAATATATTGAGTTAATGTAGAGTTAAGAGATATTGGTCAAAAATAATAATGAAATATTTAGATTCTTATATTATTATTTTTTTAAATGAATAGACCACTACTTTTTATATATTTAATAAATGTAAAACTCAAATATATTCATTTATAATGAAAAATATAATTATAATAGTATTAAAAAAAATCACTATTATTTTTTAAAATAATTTTATATTAATTCATATAAAAAATATTACATCACATAAAATAAAAAACAATAAACTATGTATATTCATATTATTTTTTATATTGATATAAAAAAATTTGTGGTTTAATGGGTAGGTAAGTAACAGAGAAAAAAAGTAAAATCAAATTTTATTATAATTTTAGTAACATTAAAAATAGTTTTTATTTTTTATTTTGTTAGTATTTAAATGTTTTATTTATTTTTGGATGTAATAATTAAATATATTTATTTTTTAAATATTATTTAATAATATTAAAAATACTAAATATCTTTTATTTAGTATTTCAAGACAAGTCTATTTAAAATTAAATATTATTTAGGTTTCTTTTTAAAAAATTGATTAATAAATGTTTTTAGTATTTCAAAATGCTTCCACTACAATTTTAAAACTAGACAGAAATAAAATAAAGAACAGAAAGAAGAGAAATGATGGAGAACCCCTCTGCAAATAATGGGTTAGGGTTCCGCTTCCAATAACCCGCAAACAACTATTAGAAACTAGAAATCTGGAAAACAAGTTAGGCAATAAACCTGGAAATAAACCATGGATTAGAAAACAAAAAAATCACTAAGCAAATACATAAAATAACAACCTATACCTTCTCTTTGGGTGGAGTGGGCCACCGTGCGCTGGCTTGAAGAAGCACCTCTCTCTTGGATGGGGGAGCTATGGCTCAATGGAGATGGAGGAGAGGGAGTGTGGGTGGCTTGAGAGACAAAGGGTCTCAAGGCATCCACAGGCAACATAACAGTATACAAGGGAGAAGTGTTTTGAGAGTGACCCTCCACCCTCCTTTTGTAGTTTTTTTGGGGTTTTAGGGTTTTAAGCCCTTGATCCAGGATTTAGCCCTTTTTTTGGGCTTTTAGCCCCTTTCGCCCTAATTTTAGCTCTTTTTAGGGTTTTAGCCCCTTTTTGGGGGCTTTAGCTCCTAGGAGAGTATTTTAGGCTCCTTTTGGGGTTTTCAAGCCTTTTTCTTCATCCTTAAGCATTTTTGAGGGTGTGGGGGTCTAATGGAGGGTCGTGAAGTGGTGTCCTTGGGTGGTGTAGGTCATGGAGAGCTTAGTGAGGGA
>LPNX010099094.1:228216-303296 GCA_001517045.1 Pseudotsuga menziesii
CTCAAACTTCCTTTATTCAGAGTATGATGGCAGGGCAGACCAGGCAGCAAATGAAACTTGACTCCTTGGAATGGGATCATAGCTGTAATATCGAGAATGTCACTGCAAATGGGAAATACTTGATGGAGGTAGACACTTTTGATATTGATGGGATGCAAGGAAGAAACATTGCAGAGTACTCTGAACAAAGGTGACCCAAAGGGGGAATGCTACCAAACTATTTTCTGTGGGGTGGTGTCTAGGGACACCGTTATGGTATGATCTCGTGGATTTTTGGTGAGCCCAAGAAGGTAAATGCTCGATGGTGCTTTCAATTTTAGAGAGTCTGAAAGCACGAAGAAGACTCCAATGGGGGCTCTTTTTCATTGGTAGTTTCCTGTGCTCAAAAAAGGATAAAAGTATACATAGGAGAGCTCGCCCATCCTGTAGGGGATGAGAGACTTCTTTACCGTTGGTAGTCCAATCAGGCCAAAAAAGGTTAAACCTATTCTGACTGGACGATCATTCAGATACTTTTACGAGCATGAACGAAATCAATTTTTCTTGGAAATATTTTCTTGATGATAAGGCTGGAAAAGAGCTTAACGACAACTCGTGGTGAGTTTTTTCCTAAAGTGCGGCTCCTCTGCCCGAGAAAGCATAAAAGTGTGCAGGGAGGAACGGTCTTGGCTTGAATACGCAAAGGTGGTCCTTTTCAATTGATGGTCTACATGGTCCGCAAAAGGAGGTAAACGAGACGATGTAGATGCCCTTTCCAATACTTTAGCGAGCAGGAAAGGAAGCAGCTACGATCGGCTATCTTTTCGTTGTTTTAAGGAGGTAGGAAAGAGCTTAAATAAAACTCCAGTGTGGTTAACCGATTGCGGTGGCACAGGTGGTGCCCCATGTCGGGACGGTGGACAGAGGTCCAAAGGTCATCCGCGCAATATGGTCGGAGTAGAAGGCTCTCAAACATACCAATACATGAGTGGGATAAATTGCAACAGAGGCTCGCGAGTCAGTGCGGCAGAGGCACGAAAACCGAGGTGGCTCTCAGACAGAGGTCAAGAGTGTGTGTGTGTGTGTTGCAGTGGACAGACTTGACTTATGCGATGTGAGTGCAAGTCCAGGGTCACTTACATGCCAAATACGTGCAAGAAAAATAAATTGTTTTGTGGAGAATGGTCCAGAGATCCGCATAAGGTGCGGTGAATGGAGAAGACAATTATGTGTTAACATACAAAATAAAAGTAAAAATGGCATTCCTTAACGGGCAGTGGCTCAAAAACTCACATGAGTAGCGATCGGGAAGTGTGATACAAGTATAGGTCCGTAGACACTCGTATCGTTATGTCATGGCTCATGAATCAAGGTGACTTGTCAAAAATGGTCCCAGAATTAACTTATTAAACATGATATGATGATCTCATAAAGAGATAGAAGTTTGAGGACGGATATGTGAGATGTGTCTCAAACTGATTCTGGGTGACTTTGGACTAGCAGCTGATGGTGTTGCCCCTAATTTTTGCTGAAAAATGTTGAAGAACAAGAAAAAGAAAATGAAGCGACTCATTGGTGATGTTAAACGTAAAATTTATTGAGGTAGAGCCCATTGCGGGGGTTCTCCAAGAGTTTTCCATTAGAGTCAATGAGGGTGTATGCCCCTTTTTCCAAGGCAACGGTGGATGAGGTATGGGCCATACCACATCGACTCGAACTTGCCTTTACCCAACTTATCATTGGGTTGGTCGTATAGAACCATATCCCCTTCGTTGAAGGTGCAAGGGTGGACATGGGAGTCATAGTGGACCTTTGATCATGTTTTTGCTGCTTCAATGGCTTGAAGGGTAGCTCGATGTTCTTCTATGGTTTGTTTGAGTTGGAGGAGTCATTCTTCTAAAGGTGAAGTGTCAGGGAGAATTTCTAATATGAGGAGGAGGGACAGTATTTGGAACTCTATAGGGAGTATTGATTCAATGCCATGTACTAGGCGGAATGGAGTGAAACTGGTTGCGGTTTTTGTGGATGTGCGATAAGCCCATAGGGCGGAGAATAGCATGTGATGCCAATTGGTTTTATGGTTTCCCACCATCCTTTGGAGCATTGTTTTAATGATCTTGTTGACTGCTTCAACTTGGCCATTGCCTTGGGGGTAGTAGGAAGATGAGTACTGGTGTTTGAATTTTAACATGGTTGACAGTTCAACCCATACAACGTCTTAAAAGTGTGCTCCATGGTCTGAGACTAACTGCTTAGGAACACCAAATTGTGAAATAACATGGTTAAAGAAGAAGCGTGCTGCGGTTTCAGCTTTGCAATCAAATGTGGGCATGGACTCTGCCCACTTAGTGAAGTAATCGACTGCCATAATGATGTATTTATGACCATTAGTCGAAAAGAGGCTGATTGTCATGAAGTCGATTGCCCATTTGCAGAAGGGCACGACTGTGACTACAGGGTGCAACGGTGCAAGGGGGGTTCTTGCCTTTTGGGAAAAGAGCTGGAAGCTATGGAAATGCTTGACTGCCTCTATGCAATCAACGAATATGAAGGGCCAGAAATAGCCAGCGTGTAGAATCTTTTGGGCGGTTGCCAGGCCTTAAAGGTGGCCACCGCATGCTCTAATATGACATTCGTTGAGGATGGTTTCGGCCTCGTCACGGGTGAGGCAACAACGTAGGATGGTATCAATGCCTCGACGATACAGAACATCTCCAATCAGCAAGTGGTGAATGGCTTGATGTCGGATGCGTCGCCTATCCTCACGGTTTAAGTGCGCTGCGAACTTCTGTGTTCGTAAATAAAGAAGGATGTCCCCATACCATGGGTCGTCCATGGATATGACGAATAGTAAATCATCAGGGAGATCATCCTTGGGGGGTGATGACGCGGTTAATGGGGGCAGCTCGGTCATGAGGGTGGCCAGCGTGAGTGCTTTTGTGCTTTTCGAGGAAATGAACTCTAGAGGAAATTTGGGGTCTAAAATTGGGCCTCCTAAGGAAAAAAAAAAAAAAACCACATCACACTACAAATATCCCATGTCATATTAAATCTAATGAAAATCTAATGAAAGTCAACCTAAATCTTCTCATTAGTGGTAGTTGACAAATATATTGAGTTAATGTAGAGTTAAGAGATATTGGTAAAAAATAATAATGAAATAATTAGATTCTTATATTATTATTTTTTTAAATGAATAGACCACTACATTTTATATATTTAATAAATGTAAAACTCAAATATATTCATTTATAATGAAAAATATAATTATAATAGTATTAAAAAAAAATCACTATTATTTTTTTAAATAATTTTATATTAATTCATATAAAAAATATTACATCACATAAAATAAAAAACAATAAACTATGTATATTCATATTATTTTTTATATTGATATAAAAAAAATTGTGGTTTAATGAGTAGGTAAGTAAGAGAGAAAAAAAGTAAAATCAAATTTTATTATAATTTTAGTAACATTAAAAATAGTTTTTATTTTTTATTTTGTTAGTATTTAAATGTTTTATTTATTTTTGGATGTAATAATTAAATATATTTATTTTTTAAATATTATTTAATAATATTAAAAATACTAAATATCTTTTATTTAGTATTTCAAGACAAGTCTATTTAAAATTAAATATTATTTAGTTTTCTTTTTAAAAAATTGATTAATAAATGTTTTTAGTATTTCAAAATGCTTCCACTACAATTTTAATTAATGCAAAGGTTATGTTTTAGAGGAGTTGGAAGTAGTGATCAAATAAAATATTCTATATTTATTAGTTAAAGTTTATTTATCTTATTTCGAGGTGATCTTTTCAAGAACTTAACCAAGGTGAGGTTGATATGGAGTTATCTATTGTCAAATAAAAATATGACACATAAGCATTATGTGTCCAGCTCAACCATAATGGTTGACCAAAGTTATTGAAATTCTATTGGTTTAAAAATTCAACTCAATCTAGCTCATCCATGGCACAATTTTTTGTAAGGCTCATTTTAGACCCCAAATTTCCTCTAATGTCGAACTCTTGGAGGACGACTACACACTTGGCTGCTCGACCTTGTAGAACGTGGGGGATTAAGAGGTACCGCATTGGGTGTGAATCTACCACTACACGTGTATGGTTTACGATGATGTAATGGCGCAACTTCTAAGCCGAGAAGACGACGGCGAGGGCCAATTTCTCCCCAGGTGAATATCATAGTGGGGGTCGTGTTAGCTTCTGACTGATGTAGTAAATCAGGCGCTCATGGCGAGCATCGTCTTCTTGGACCAAGACTCCAGCAATGGCGTTGTCCGAGGCCAACACATAGAGAATGAAGTCTCGGGTGAAATCTGGTGCTGAAAGTAATGGTGCAGAAGCCAGGGCTTGTTTGAGTGCATCAAACGATTCTTGGGCTTGCTGATCCCAAAAAAAGGGGATTTTTGTGGGGAGCAGGCGAATGAATCCGTAAGATTTTGTTGCATACTCTGGCACAAAGCGGTGAAGGAAGTTGGCCTTGCCTTGTAGGATTTTTAGTTGGTGTCGAGTTCTTGGGGAAGGAAGATCAAGGATGGCCTAAACTTTGAGGGGATCTACCGTTATCCCTTTGTGGGAGACAATGAATCCGAGTAGACGGCCTGCTGGGACACAAAAAACGCACTTCAGGGGATTCAGGCTAATTTTGTACTTGCGGCAGCGTAAGAATACTTGCCGCAAGTCGTCTATATGTTGTGCTTGTTTTGGTGATCGAGCAGTAAGGTCGTCTAGGTAGACCAAGATGATGTGAATTAAATCATGGAAACAATATGTCATGGTGCGCTGGAAGGTGGCTCCAGCATTTTTCAGGACAAAGGGCATGACTCGATATGCGAATGTGCCCCATGGGGTTGTGAATGTCGTCTTGTAATGCCCTTCTTTCCGGATTTGGATTTGGTTATAGCCGGAAAAACTGTCCATGAAGGAAAATGATTGATGCCCGGTGCATGCATCGATGATTTGATCGATGAAGGGTGTGGGGAAGTTGACTTTGGGACATGCCCCATTGAGGTCGCAGAAGTCTGTGCAAGCGTGAATGGTACCCTGTTTTTTATTCATGGGAACAGGATTAGAAACCCAAGTGGTGTATGCAATGGGGTAGATGAAGCCAGTTGTGTGCAGCTTCTCTATCTCGGCTTTAACTGCAGCCACTTTGGATGGATGGATGTGCCATTGATTTTGGCATACGAGAGCCACATCAGGCCATGTGTCAATGTGGTGTTCCATGATGGATGGATCTAGGTTGGGCATTTCGGTGTAAGACCAGGAGAAGATGTCACAGAATTCTTGGAAGAGAGATTTGTAGGCATCGACCTCTTCCGGGGAACAGGATGCCCCCAACATGATTTCTTCAACAATATCAGGATTGGTTGAGATGTCGATTTTAATGGTTGGCAAAATTTTCATCGTATTCCCTTCTTCGAAGGCATTTGGTGCTGGGACGGGGTTCTTGAACCAGTCGACCTTCCCATGGATGAAATCTTCGGTCTCCATGAAAAACTGGTCAGACTACGACACAAGTTATTCAGGGAGGAAGAACGAGTGATGGTGCATGTCGTCCCATGGGTATTTCGAGGTGGTCAGAGCTTCCAGTATCTCCTCATCATTGTTGAAGCAGTGAAGAGACAGGTATGATGAACCTTCGTTGGAGGTGGAGATAAGCGGGTCAGTTGAACTGGACATCATGTAAATGGACATGGTGTCTGAAAAAGGCTGTGGGGGTGAACTTCTTCAATCAAGGTGATTTTAGACTCAAGGGAATGTTAATGAAGGTCAGCTAGAGCCATTCAAAATTCGGGCAGGTCCTGGAAATGGTGAGAGTAAGTTCCATACAAACTGCAAAGGGTGCAAGCATGGTTTGTTCTCAATGCCTTGTTCCTGGTGACTATTGGTGCGGTTGGGAGTTCAACCACGGGGATGTTTTCATTTGTATCCATGGCATCCAAATGTGCAAGGATAATGGGGATTTCAGGGCAATTTTGAGTTGGATGGCCCTATTACTTGCAGATGACGCAAGGCAGGACTTGTCGTGGTTCTGCAATGGCTTTGGCATTCTTTCCCCTGGCCCTTTTCGGGTGGGGTGGTGTAGGTGCGGGTGCAGCAGTTGGATTTTGCGGACCGGGTAAAGGGTGAGACTCGACCGCGATGGGTTGCACCGAGGTTAAGACAACCTGTGACATTGCTGATTGAGCCGGTGGATCAAGATACCACACCGAAATTCCCAATGTAAAGTTGGGCAGGCTTAAGGTGGTCATTACCGGCTTGCTCATGACATCAGGTGGGGGGAAGAGGAAGGGAATCGTATGGATTGGAGATGAGCCAAGATAACTCCCTGATGGTTGCATGTGGGGATGCGGTTGTGGTTGTGACTATGTGAAATGCTACTGCTGCGGGTGATGTTGCGGCTGCTGTTGGTGTTGCGGCTATGGACGATGTTGTGGTTATGGTTGGGGCTACGGCTGTGGTTGTTGTTTAGGTGCAGCGGTGCTGGATGAGACCATGCGTAAGTCTGCAGTCTCATTTTGTGTGGGTGGCGGTGACACGAAGGGGAAAGGAGCCGTCATTGTGGGATCGGTAAACAAATCAAGGCCCACATTCAACAATGGGGAGGCTAGTGTGTTGTCAACCATGGTGTTGATTACAGGGATGACATTAGCGTGTGTGGTTGCCCCTTGTGGCTCGATGGTGGTGATGGTAGGGATAACGTTGGAAGGTGTCGTTAACCATTGTGGATCATGATAAGTGAGCTGATCAATTGTCATAATATTCCCTTTGTGGGGGAACATCATGAGATGAAAGATAGTTGATGCGACCGCTCTCATGGTGTACATATAACTCCTTCCAAGGAGAAGGTTATAGTCCAGTTGAGTGTTGACGACCTCTATGTCGATCAGCACTGTCTTCCCAGCTAATGTGATGAGGACATGGGGGAGGATTCCTTGGGCTTTAGTGGGATGTCCATCATAATCCCGTAGAGTTATGGAGGACGGTTGCAAAATTGGTGATCCAAGTTTCTACCAAACCAAGGTAGACATAACGCATGTGGATGCCCCCTCATCCACTATGCATCGGTGCACAACCAAATTCCGGATGGACACCAGGGACACTCAAATGTGTAGTGCCCATAAACATCACATAATGTGCACGGTTGGTTTGTGCGCAATGGGGCGTTGCGTCTTGGTGCGTTTGGACGTGGCGGGTTTTGAGCTGGCTGGTTTTTCGTAGCATTGTTGGGAGGGTTTAGTTGTTGATCACCTCCATGCGGTTGGTTATTGCCTTGGTTTCGGGGTCGATTATTTCTAGCTTGTCCTTGTTGATTGTTGGGTTCAAGTTGGTTGGGATGGTTTTTTTATGCGAACACTTGTCCCAACGGAGTGGGTGGAGCGGGGGCAAGGGCTTGAACTATTTACACTGGCGGTGCATAGTATATTTGTCGGGGTTGGGGTGAAACAAATGTGGGCATTTTCCTTGCATACTATTATGTTGGCCAAGCCATGGCCTGAGCCTGCTGCGGTGGCGCAGGTTGTGCGTAGGATGTTGTTGCTCCAGACTGGGACATCATTTTTGCGTAGTTAGGAGTTTGGTTTTGGTAAGAAACACTAGCAGTATTGCTTGGTTGTGATGGAACTACAGGTGGTTTTGGTCAGTGTTGTGGCTGTTGGGAGACCGATCCTATGATGCCATCTGCAGCATGGGATGCCCCCGGTGCATCGCGGTAGGAGGTACCTACACGGGGAGCGTCTGGGATGACGGTGTACAGGTATCCAGACTGAGCATAGATGAGGTCAAACTGTTGAGCTTTCAGTATGGCCTCTTCTTTGGATTGGGGACATTCAGATGCGATGTCCTTTGCTATGGGTGGGAGCAAGGTCTAAAGGAACCAATCCAAGAAGATCATGTCGTCAAGTTGTATTTTACATAGGCTATGGCGTCGCCGCCACTCATGGATATGGTCAGTTATATGAGTGGCAGTGTTTTGAAGGCAGGATAACAAGATCTCCACCCCTCATCATAACTAACAGGGAGTTGGAAATACTATAGGAACATGAAGGCTAGGGAGTTGAAATCAGGGTAATTGGATTGTGGTAGCTCAATGTACCATTTGGTCGCAGCACCTGTGAGGGTGCATTGGAATAGCCTCAATCTGATGGAATCGTCTACGATGCTTTTTGATGAGCACCATAGATGGAATTTCATTATGTGGTTTTGGGGACATTCCCCTGCTTTGCCTTCAAACTTGGGAATGTCTGATGGTAGCTTGGTTGGCATGGGTGGCCAAAAAGCTTAATGGTGAATGGGGTTGTTTGTTAACCGTGCCAAATCAGGAAAGTTAAGACGAGCCATGAAAGGTAGGTTTGAACCCAAGTTGATGTGGGATGGAGCTGCGATGGTGGTGGGGTTTGCAGGTGCGTAATGCATCTACACGATTGGGGGTACTTGCGGTGGCACCATTGTGGATGGGCCAATGCCCCCAAGCGTGGTGGGAGGGACAGTATGGGTGTCAGGGACATTTACCTCATGTATTATAGTAGGGGAAATGTAAGTGGATGGTCCACTACCCCCCTGTGTGGTAGGAGGGGTAGTGTGTGTGGAGGGGCCACTGCCTCCTTGTGTTGCAAGTTGGCCAGCTTGGCTGGTCACGATGGGTGGTGGCATCTGACTAATGACAGTTTGCATGACTATGCTTGGGCCACCTACCAGGTTATGGGTGATAGGTTGTGATGTGGATATGGATCCACTATCTATGGCTATGCCGAAAAATGGATCCGGATTTGCACCAGCCATGGGGCTTGATGGTGCAGTATGGAGGTCTGGTTCAGACTGATATGGGTCTGAATATGAATCCAAGGCTATGTGGCCTTCTGATGGTGTGGGATATTGCTGAGAATGGTTTCAACGGTGTCGATTGAGTGTTTTAAATTCTGGTGGTTCGCCTCTTAGGCATGAGGAAGATTGTGAGGGATCAATTGTGTTAGATGTTTATCAAACTGATGGGAATGATGTTTGGACCCCAGTTTCAGTGGCTTCCTATTAGCTGTAGGTGGTCACTCAGCCACCGAGACTACCAAAAGACAGCGCTTGGCTTTTTCCTCACAGGTGTTTCTACTCAATCAGTGGGGGTCGTTGCTCGTTTCGCTTGGCAATTCCTCTTAGCGACCATCTACTTTGGGGTTCCCGTGGTACTCCTCACAATGATTTTCTGGGCTGATCCCAAGTACTTCCCATGGTTGAAGTAGTCAGGGACTTATTTCCTCAAAGACTGGAGATTTGTTTGAACTTAGTGTAAATTGATAAATTTTAAGGCTCTCTCAGCGTCATGAACTGAGTTGGGTTGATTACTTAGTATGGTGTATTTGTTTGTCTATCTTTCTGGTATTTGGTAGCTACAAATGGTTTCTGAATTCATCATATTGTGGTAGAGTTCATGTCATTATGTATGCAAGCATTGAATAATCAGAAATTTGCAAACAGATACGGTTTTTAACCCTGAATGTTGATGGCCTAACTAGATGACTACCTCACACTGATATTCCTCTTCAACCAAGAGAAGGTTTTGGGATCTCAACATAATGGGACTAATCCCATCCGTAGATCCATAGGTCACCTCCCGGATGCAAGGTTGGTCAATAGGGAGGACGCTTAGTGCCGTGAGAAGCCCTCCTTCTCTACCCCCTCTACCTTCCAGGTCATCTGGTTTTAATGGTTTAGAACAATATTCAATGAAGGTCCTAGGAATATACGAGCTTGCCCTTCGTCGTATCCCAGAATACCCCGGAGGGTGATGAATGGGTAGAGGAGGAAGGGTGAGTAAGACTTGGTTTTAAGTCAATATTAGTTAAGCTAAGTTCATTAATTAAGCCATTAAAATTTACTTTGAATTTACACTGTGTTTGTTGATGCAATGACAGGAAATTAAAACATAAACTAAAATTAAACTTTTGTGCTGGATAGAGGCGGCTAAGCCACACTGACAGTCCCTATTAAATGTAAATTGAACCTCTAATTGACAGACTGCACATTTCTGATCAAATTTGGCAAGGGGGTCGCAAAACAATTTTAGAAACAGGCGAAGGGGTCGTACAGATTTCACAGACAGAAGCGGCCTATGTTTCTGAGTGAAGTCACACATTTCAGGGGTTTAAGTGCGACCTGGGTACACCTGTTAGGACAAAAAGGGCGACCTCATCCCCTATTCAGGCCTGATAATTGCGACCTACCCCGGATTTGGGGTTTTTCTATTCGTAAGTCAGATCCGGCCGACAGTAACTTGTACTGTGGCCAAACTTACTCAGATTTTCCTAGCAGAGGCTTCGACAACACTAAGAACTAGAAATAAACTAGATCTAAACTGGATTTGACATGAAATTTTAAAAACTAGGGCAAAAATTGAAAAAAATTGAAATTTTAAAAATCTGGACCAGGGATCCTGTGGGATCGACTTGGTATGGTCGCCAGTTCTGTAGCAGGGATTTCTCCCTGCTACAGGGGCAAGAATGGCTCCCTTCTATCTATAGTACAGAAGGGTAGGTTCCTGCTTGTAAAAATGTTGAAAAGAAAGCAGAAATAAAACTAGACAGAAATAAAATAAAGAACAAAAAGAAGAGAAATGATGGAGAACCCCTCTGCAAAGAATATGTTAGGGTTCCACTTCCAATAAGCTGCAAACAACTGTTAGAAACTAGAAACCTGCAAAACAAGTTAGGCAATAAACTTGGAAATAAACCATGGATTAGAAAGCAAAGAAATCACTAAGCAAATATAGAAAATAACAAGCTATACCTTCTCTTTGGGTGGAATGGGCCACCATGCCCTGGCTTGAAGAAGCACCTCTCTCTTGGATGGGGGCTTTAGCTCCTATGAGAGTATTTTAGGCTCCTTTTTGGGGTTTTTAAGCCCTTTTCTTCATCCTTAATCATTTTTGAGGGTGTGGGGGTCTAATGGAGGGTCATGAAGTGGTGTCCTTGGGTGGTGTAGGTCATGGAGAGCTTAATGAGGGATTTTTTGGGTTAACAATGGGTAATATATTATTGTCTCTCATGTGTGGTTACCTTGTCTTGCATGTGGATATTATTGTTTTGTCATCTAGGAACTATGCATGAGAGTTGGTGATGGTTTTTTATGATACATGCACAATATATGTGTACGTTGGACATGAACACATGCCTTGCACATGTACATTACTATTAATTAATATTAGGATAATTTAAATTAGCTTCTATTAATCACATCTAAATTGTAATTGTGTTAATTGAATCTCATTTAAATCTCATTAGCAACCACATTTGAATTAAGTAATCTCATTAGATTGTTTAATTCTAATTAACATGCATAAGATATTTATTGATGTCATATTATTGATGGGCCAATTAATGCTTACCAAAAATTTAAGGATGTGAATGATAGTGAATTTTCAAATAATAAACACATTAGAGATATTTAATGAATTAATAATATTTAGAATTTTGAAAACCGGGTTGACTTAATGTGATAGACCTGCCTTGTTAGGTGGGTTTTACTATCCTTGAATAGGTAGGTGCAATAGTATTATTATATTATATCTATACTTCTTGGACTCTTCTCTAAGAGGAAGGAAGGCAGTGGAATGAGGAGGATAAAACAAAGTTTAGCAGATGACGTCTAGGTTCATGATTTTGACGAGGGAAGAGAGGGATAGAGGAGGAAACCACTTTGAGAGACATTGAGTTGCATACTTGACTAGTTACTAGACTGGTCATAGTGGATTGGGAAGAAGAGGTTGTTGTTGTGGTTATTAGAGTTGCATGAACATAGGACTAGGAAACCACATAGGTTTCTCTAGAGATAGCAGATTAACTTCTAGTTGGATAGGAAGAATTATCCTAGTTTAGATGACATCATTGGATGGATTAGTTGTCTAGGTTGGAGCTACAAGATTGATATCTCAAATAGATATTAAGGTAATCTATTAGTCCTTACTCAGTATTATTATTATTATTATTATTATTATTGTATTTAAATGGTATTCCCATGTCGTGCTACAAGATTGACAACTCAACTAGATATTAAGGAATATATTGATCCTTACTCAATCTTATTATTATTATTATTATTGTATTTGAATGGTATTCCCATGACATGAAATTGTATATTTATTCTTTTAATTTGTTAAATTAAAGAAAACATGCACAACCAAATTTTGAAAATTCCGTAGTTAGTGTTACATTGTCTAAAATTACTTAGTTGTTGCTAGTTTAATTTTTTTTAACAATTGCTTATTAACTTAACAACCTATGATTTATTTAATTTTGCATGTTGGAAGCAAATCACACAACTGTGATCATTAATAATATAAATGATAACTTAAACCATAATTGACACATGTAAGTAGGTTCATAAATTCACACACATAGTTTACTTATGTTATTATAGGTTTCAAGATTCAATGTAAGTAAACTTAGGGTTGCTATAACTGTAAATAAAATTGGGATTAAACTTAGGGTCTCTATCTGAGATTATAGTTTTAAGAAACCCATGAAGGCATACAATCTCACTTATAGATACTCTTGCCACATGTGCGGCATTGTAAGTTTTCTTGACTAGAATAGAATGGGTGATTTTGGTTAGTCTGTCAACTATAACCAAAATGGCATTATGCATTAAATATATGAGGGGAAATACTACAATGAAATACATGTAAATAAATTCTCACTTGGACATAGGAATGTCATGAAGTTATAAGATACCAATTGGGTGATAGTGATTAGACTTTACTTGCTGGCATTCAAGGCACTTAGCAACAAATTACACTAAATCATGCTTCATGACTGCTCAAAAGAAGAGCTTGTTCATGCTTGCATATGTCTTCTTCACCCACAAATATGCAGGGTAAAGTACTATGTAGGATTCCCTGAGGATAATGATTTTAATATCCCTTTCCTTGGGGACATACATCCTCACTTGAAATTGCAACAATCCATTTTCCTCTAGGTGATGCCCCTTAAACTATGGTTCTGACTACCTCCCATTCTGAAATACTAATGTAAGCTTTAGATACCAATTATCTCCTATATGACATCCTAAAACTCTCTCTCTCTCTCTCTCTCTCTCTCTCTCTCTCTCTCTCACTCACTCTATTAAATCAAATTTTAAGGGTATTAAGGAGAAGATCCTCGGTCTACTACTTAGGGTATCAACTGCTACATTCTCTTCTTTTTTTATGTAAGATATCCCAAGTTCATACTCACTCATAAATTCACTCCATTGACTTTACCTGTTGTTTAGATATCCTTGCACAAAGAGATACTTCAAGCTTTGGTGTTTGGAATTGAACACAAATCTATGTTCTATAAGATAATGCCTCCAAATATTTAGTGCTAACGTTACAATTGCAAACTTTAAGTCACATGTTTCTTAATTTTATTCATGCTTATTTAATTTCCTTGACACATAAGCTATTAATCCACCTTCTTGCATCAACATTGCACCCAACCCTTGCTTCGAGGAATCCGTGCAAACTGTAAGGTCCTTTCCCATATAGGGCACTTGCAAGACTAACACATTGGTTAATAATATTTTAACCTTAGTGAATGCAATGTCACATTCCTTGGTCCAATCATACTTAATTCCTTTGTGTTGCAAAGTAGTGGTGAGTGTTGTAATCCTTTAGAATACTTCCACAAGATTTTGGTAGTAACCAACTAAGCCTATAAAGATTCATACCTGGCATGAGCATTCCTAGGTGTTGGATACCCAATCCTATGAGATTAGGGTAAATTTGTAAATGATATAAATAAATTGAAATGTATAAGTCCAAAGAACCTTTTGTGAGATGAAACCCAAAGGTCACCCCTTGTGTATTTATTGACACTCCCATTAATTAAAATAATCAAGATTGTATTTTTCCCCAAGTCCTGACAGTGGTATCATATCTTGGCGTGCTTGTCATAATTCCATGAGTGCTAGTAGTGTGCTTTATGTCCTTCATCACTTTACCTTAGCACTACATCCTCCTCAGTACAACATTTTGCAAATTCATCTGAGATTCCCTTTGCATACTATCTCTATAAACCTAAATCTAGGATAGTACCAGAGCCATTCATGACCTAGCTATTTGACTCTTCCAAAACCTGATCGTTTCAATCTCCCAAACCATTATTTGATTACCCTCTATGCATGTTGTGACCTGGAATTCTCCTCGCATGTACTCAAACCTAATATTCTTCTCCTATGCAGAATCCTCACTCTTTGTATGTGGTCTCTTTCTATAATCAACCCATGTCTCTCTCTAGGTCGGGATCTCCCGGTTAGAATATGTAATGATGACTTATGTGGTATATTGGTAAAATATTGTTTAAAGGCATGAAATAACTCTAATATTATAAAATAGAGTTATCTGACATGCATCATTGTAATTATATCCTTTGTAACCATTCTCTATATAAAGAGGTGGAAAATCATTTATCCCACATGCATTATGGGATGTATTGTAATCCAAATCTCTTGGTATATAAAAGAGGTGAAGGAGACCCTTTTGGGTATGTGTTGATTGTAGTTCATCACACATCACATGTTTTGTATGTCATTTGTACACACATGATTGTGACATTATTGGGTGATGGATCTTGATGTGATGCATATGTGAGGCTGCCATGTAATCTTGGAGATCTATTTTTAGAATAATGGAAGATGCAACCCTTCTCATGGACGTAAACCATATTGGGTGAACCATGTATGTCGGTGTTCTCTTTTCTCCAATTTTATTTCATGCTTTATGTTGCTTGGTAGATAGAAGGACAGACTAGTAATTCTTTTCATATTTTATATTTTCTTATGATATTATTTCATATGTTCACAATATTCTAACATGGTATCAAAGAAGGTTGTTATATGCTCTAGCTTCTTCTATAATTTTTTTATTTTTTTATTTTCAAGCAACATATGTTCATGATTTTACTTGGGCTTTTCATTTTTTTGTGCTTTTGTGACCCGATTTATAATATCCATGTGTTTTTTTAGAGTTTGGGCTTTATTCTACATATTTGAGTTTTTTCTTTCAAACCCTAACCCTTGTGGAGAAGTGCTTAATGTAAAATTGGGTAGTGACTTTTAGATCTTTTCTTTAACACTTTATGTGTAGGTTTTTAAGAAAAAAATTGCATTTTTGAGTTACTTTTGAAAAAAACTTAATTTCAAAAACAAATTCGTCTGATTTCGTGTTCGAAAAGCGAAGATATCGCTGATTTAAAATCAACTATTTTTCATAAATTTTTCATACGAACGAAAATATTGCAGAGCGAATATATTTTGATTGAGTTCCTAGATTTATGTTATATCCAAGATAGTGGATGCAGAATGGCTTCTCCAATTCCGAAAACATGTTATATTAAAACTTCTAGGAAATATTGACCGATTTATGGTCGTTTTAAAATTTTCATTTTTTTCTGCTGCAGAGTGATAGATCTATCTTTTAGTAGCTGTTGGGCTTCGGTTTTGGTGAGAAAATTCAGTTTTTATTCATCTCTTATCTTGAAATTCTTGTCATGAGCTTCTTGATCTCTTTGCATTAGGGTGTCTATTCTTATTCATCATGTTTACATTCTATTCTTATTCATCATGTTTACAGAGGTTGTCTTATTCTTGTTATGTCTATAATCTTTTTTGTGTGGCAGATGTTTTGACATTTTCAAGAGCATGGATCTCTAGTATCGTAATGGTGACATCAAGAAATGAACCTATGCTTGAGACTTAGTTGTTTAATGAATATATTTTCATATTTATAAGTGATATCATTGTTTTATTTTATCATTTTTTTTTGCTCAAAATTCTAACACGGCCTCACTCTTCTAATAGTGATAATGATGCTTCTATATGTGTTATCTTGCGATCATTATTTGTTTTATTTATATGTTATTGCTGACCTTTGTGTAAAATCAATTTCATAGTTTTTATAAGCAATCTCTATATGATCATTATATGCTCTTACTAATTAATTTCTTTAGTAATTTTTTTTTAATCTATGTGATGTCATATTTTTGGCTTGTCATTAATTCTTTTATTGGGGTATATTTTTTCTTTTTCATGTATTGCAGAGACTATATCTAGTTCCTGTGTTGTTTGTCTCTAACATTCCTATATGGAAGCATTGACATGTGTTACTTATCTCTAACATTCCTATATGGAAGCATTGATATTTCCAAGACATTTCATCTCTTGCATATTAACATGATGTTAACAAGAAATGAACCTATGATTATGGCTACTAGTGACTTGTCATTTTATAATTTATAAGTGATATCATGGGTTGATCATAATTTTTTATATGTTGATCATATTAAACATTTTGATCTATTTTCATATATATCATGTCATGTTTATTTCAATCATCCTTTACTTAATGTTTATATGGCTTTGAGTAATCTTATAATCTTGAAATCTTTGTCATGAGAACCTTGTTCTTGTTGCATTGATATTTATATTCTTATGATTGCAGAGGTTGTCTTGTTCCTACTTGTCTCTAACGTTCCTATATGGAATCATTGACATGTGTTACTTGTCTTTAACGTTCCTATATGGAAGCATTGACATTTTTAGGGAATTCATTTGTTGCATATTAACATGTTGTTAACAATAAATGAACCTGTTCTTAAGATTAGTTGCTTGATGACTATATTTTTTCATATGTTTAAGTGATATCTTGGCTCATTATTCTATATTGGTATCTATTATGCTCACTCATGTTTATGCTCCTCTATTTATGATATAATGTCATGTTTTTTATATGCTTTACTCTTGGAAGTTCTTTTGTGTAGATTAGCTATCTATGTTGAGGGATAGTTTTCTTTTGCTATTACTTCCTTGTTTAAGCATATGTTGGTTGCAGATCTCTAGTTTTTCAACATTGTTCCTCTTTTTCAACTTATCCTTGATTGCAACAAAGATGGTTGATGTTAAGAAGGAATGTAATGTTGAAATTTATCATATTATATCACAATATTCTAGTAATGTTGTATGATGGAAATCCATATTCTATTGTTCATGCATCTTTCAGCTAGGTTGTGAAGACTGTATGCTTGGCTTGTGTTTTCATGGATAGACCATTCGGGTCTTGTATTCGCAATGTAATCTTCGGTAAGAGCTCTATGAAGACTATTTCAATGTATGAATCCAAGGTTCTTGTCTTCGTCATGCAGTCTATTGCAGAGTTCTTTCAGCTATCAGTTGAGTTACAAGTTGTGATGAGTTTGTAGCCACATCTTCTATTATATTCACCATACACTGTTGTGTTGTACAAACGTTCATCATATAACTTGGTACAGATGTAGTTTCATGAGAAGTGGATGTTGTCTTCATCAAGTCCATGAGGCGAAGTGTGATTTTATTCACATCGTATGGAGTATTCTAGAAGTTGTCATCAAGGGGGATGTTGGTGTGTTTCCACCTTCCTTCCATTAGTATTCTTTCTCCCAGTCATCATTAAGGGGGAGTGTTAGAATACGTAATGATGAATTATGTGGTATATTGGTAAAATATCATTTAAAAGCATAAAATAACTCTAATATTATAAAATAGAGTTATCCCACATGCATCATTGTAATTATATCCTTTGTAACCATTCTCTATATAAAGAGGTGGAAATTCATTTATCCCACATGTGTTATGGGATGTATTGTAATCCAAATCTCTTGGTATATAAGAGAGGTGAAGGATACCCTTTTGGGTATGTGTTGATTATAGTTCATCACACATCACATGTTGTGTATGTCATTTGTACACACATGATTGTGACATGATTGGGTGATGGAGCTTGATGCGATGCATATGTGAGGATTCCATGTAATCTTGGAGATCTATTTTCAGAATAATGGAATATGCAACCCTTCCCATGGACATATCCCATATTGGGTGAACCACATATATCAGTGTTCTCTTGTTGTTCTCTTTTCTCAAATTTTATTTCATGCTTTATGTCGCTAGAAAGATAAAAGGATAGACTAGTAATGCTTTTCATATTTTATATTTTGTTATGATATTATTTAATATGTTCACAATATGCTAATAGTATCCTCACTCTCTGTATGTGGTCTCCTTCTATAATCAACCCATGTCTCTCTCTAGGTTGGGATCTCCCTGTGCTCCCACAATGTGCCCATAAAATCCCCTAAGTCCTTCAATCAATTTTCTTATATGTGATTATTTTGTTCCTTGAAGCGAGATATAGTAATGGTTGTGTACAATTTCATTGTACATAGGATCAATCTTGATCGTTGTCTATGCATTAGATGAGAACATTCATTTTTCTATGCCACATGTTGTTCAAAGTCTGTGAAGCAATATGGAATTTTCTCTAATGTCCTTCTTTTGTTTTATCTTGAATTCTTGTACGAAGTCACGATTCACTATTATCCTAACCTTCACAAGTTTTTAGACAAAGATTCCCTCCACAATTTATGAAATAATGAGATTTCCTCCTCCAGGATATGATTGATCCAAGTTACATAACTACTAAGTATATACCAAGTAAATCCACACAATAATTGTTATGAGTTATTAAATACAATGATAAATAAGTTCCAAACTACATTATGTAATGGAGGAAGGAAGGATATTTTTTGAATTTTCTTTTTCCTCTTAGAAATGGCGTGGATGGTGGATTGTAATTATTTATGTGATAATAAAATCATGGTGGTGTGTATCACTTCATTGGAAGTTGCAACTATCCATTCCCTATGTGTGCATGTAGACATGAAGAGATGCATGTCATACTTTGTGCTTTGTGTGGGCTATGTGAACCCTGGTGGAGTTGTGAACAATATCATACTGCAAGGGAGTCCGTTCAGTGAACTCTATTTTTCCAAGACTTTTAATGTCTCGTCGATGATTGAAAGCATTAATTTTTCAATGTAATTTTCTCCAAGGGTCAAGTAAATTGTTTTGTTAAGTGAAATGTGGGTTTGTATATAGAGTTTATATCTACGTGGAGTGTGAACATTAGTGTGTCTTTTCTTTGTAAGTCCTTTATTGGTAGATATGCTAGATTATCTCATAATATTAATGCCTTGAATTTGCATTTGGAGTTTTGTGCTAGGGCATTGATCACTATTATTATTGTACTTTTGAGATGCTATTTTGTAGAGACTATAGACCTCCATAGATCTTTTTGTATGACTAATATGTTTCTTGCAGTAGGAAAATCAATATTTTTATCATTATTGTACTAGACTGTAAAAGTTTACAGATACTTAGACCTGCAACTTGTATTGTTTGCATTGTTTCTTGTCGAAATTATATTTTTTCAATGCATTGTTTTTTCTTTGGTTTCATCGTTGAAGCAATGCTCACCAATAAGGACAACTACATAGAATGGTTGATGAAGATCAAGCACACACTCATATTCAATTATCTATGGGATGGAATATATGGAGGATAAACAATTGAAACAATAGATGGCCCTATGATCACTACACCAAACAACCTGCAAAAGAAAAAGAGCTCACCATATGGAATAGAAAAGATAAGAAGTAATATGCTTAGATCGAACCTAAAATAAGTTAAGACTTGAGTCAACATATACAACTTGATAAAATATCTCATGATTCTTTAAAGAATTTAAAAGACTTGTTTGAATCACATTCAAAATTAGAGCTAATTCAGTTAATGTTGAATCTCTTCAACTTGAAGGTGGCAATGATATCATGACGGTTACGTATCAGATCAGAAAAATCATGCATGGCATGAATGCCACTGATTTGAATGTATAAATTCCTCTCACTACCTCTTCCAAGTTCCTTTACCCCACATATTCACACTACCTTGAATCACTTCAAGCTAGTGGTAAATTGAAAGACCTCACCTTTGAGACTTTGGTGGAGAAGATTACATAAAGAGAGAAAGATTTCAAAAAGAAGATATTTCAACCCATTGGATAGACCTTGTAACTTACACATATAGTGAATAATCAATCAAATTATTCTTCTAAAGGAGAAAACAATATTTAGAGGGCATGAAAGAAATAATTTTAGAGGTAGGGGGCTAGAAACAATCACAACAAGAAACTCGAACTTCACTATGATCATTGCAACAATAATGGACATGATGTAGATCATTATTGGGGTCGATGGGATATGATTAAACATAATCATAAGTAGAATAAATAAGAAAAATATAAAGCTCATGAGATTGGTAAAACTCCTTATTTTTCTCACTTTATTGTTGCTCATTGTAATGTTGGAATAAATGAAGTCAAATTCAATAATTAATTTGTATATTGGAGATATTCTTGGTTGCTCGACACCGATGAAACCTCCTACATGACATTATAAGATATTTTTTTGAAGAATTGTATGACAATGTATACAATGTAATGTATTTTGTGGATAATTCTAGCATCAAGGCCATGAGAATTGGATCCATTGGGCTCAAACTTCTTGGATTCCCTGACTTTATGTTGTGTAATGTTCTCTATATTCAAAATTTGTAGAGAAAATTGATGTACCTTATTCAAATTTGATAGCAATGCCATTATATCCACATGTTAAATATGATAGTTGAGATAAGGAGATCCCTTGACAACTACATTATCATGACTAGATACAAATATGAGAAATTGTTGAAGTTGAAAGGAACATTTGCAAGAGATGATAATTTTGCTTGCCTCTCTCACCATGAAGAAGGTACATTGTATTCTAGTCTTTTATGGCATTCTAGATATGGACATATCAACTATAATAGTCTCTGATTGTTTTAAAATAAGAGTGTTTCTAGTTTTCCCACCATTCCAAAATAGTTGAAACAATGTGATTCTCATATTCTTGGGAAACATAGTAAGCAACCTTTTCATGATTCAAATTTCAGAGCATGTAGAAAGTTAAAATTGATACACTTTGACCTGTGTTGCCCCATGCCCATTGCTTCTATAATTGGTAATAAATGTGTTATGACTTTTGTTGATGATTACACCAAGATGTATTGGGTCTATTTACAGAAGAAAAAATCTGACATATTAAAAAAAATCATATATAGATTGAAAATGATGAACAATCTCACGTTGGCACACTTCATACTGAAATAATACACTTCTAATGAATTTGAAAACTATATTTGTCAAAATGGGATTAGGAATAAAACTACAGTTCCATACAATCCTCAACAAAATGTTCTATAAGAAAGAATGAACATAACACTCGTGAATATGGTATGTTCCATACTATTTTTCAAGAATGTAAAATTGATGTTTTGGGGTGATGCAATTTTATGTGTAGTTTATTTTTGGAATAGAATTCCAAATCATTCTTTGGTAAACAAGAATCCATACGAGATGTGGTATGGTTTCATTTTTTTGGTGAGGAGTTTAGGTTATTTGGTTCCACTTGTTATGCCTTAATTCCAAAGGAACAAAGAAACAAGGTCGGTGCAAGGAGTTGAAATTTCATCCTCTTGGGTTACTCAAACAACACCAAGCGATACCATATTTATGATGAGGTAAGCAAAAAGTTTACAATGTTCATAGATGATATTTTTCTTGAAATTAATAAAAATGACAAGTCTATTGAGAGGCCGTATTTATCATCTAGATAAAGTTACCCATGTAAAGACATTTCATGAATTTAACAATGATATTCCACTTCTTGATCAGTTGATCCCTATCTTGTATCAATATTTGGAATATAATTTTTATCGCCATATTCCCCTCATGAAGGAGTCCCTATCATTTCACCAAAATAGGAGGCTCAAATTTATGATGTGATTGAGAGGATTGGAAGACAAAATATTGAAAATAATGAAGCTTCACCACTTGAGAAACCTGGACCTTCACAGAAATGTCCAAAGTGGCTCTACAAGAAAATGTACAAATCATATGGCTCACTTGACAAGCATAAGGTGATACTTGTGGTGAAATGTTTTGCACATAAATAAGGCATTTACTATGAGGGGAATTTATCCCATATAAAAAAATTGGATACCATTCACGCTCTATTATCTTTGCCTACAAAAAATGGGTGGAAATTCCATTAGATGGATGTGAAGCATACTTTCTTGAATGGAGACTTGAAAGAAAATATCTACATGTCTCATCCAAAAAGACTTGTTGTGAAGGGACATGAAAAAAATATTTGCAAACTCATCAAGTCATTGCATGGCTTGAAACAAGAACCTTACGCATGGTATGAAAAGTTAACTTGACGTTCTCTGAAATCAAATTTCAAACACTTTAATATTAATGATGCAACATTGTTTATAAAGAAAATTGGAAGGTATATTGTATATATTATGATGTATATAAATGATATTTTGATTAGAGGGAAAAATGAAAGTCACATCACATTCATAAAGAAATAACCGAATAACGGATTTGAAATGATAGATTTGGGATATTTTCACTACTGCTTGGAGATTGAAGTGACTCGAAATCCAAGTACATATTCATATCCTAGAAGAAGTATGTTGGAGAGATGTTCAACAAATTTGGAATGATAGAGCGCAACCCTAAATTTGGCATGACAGAGTGCAACCCTCTCTCTGCTTTAATGGAAAATAATTTGAAGCTCACATCAAAAGAAGGAAATGAATTTGACGATGTAACCAAGTATAGAAAACTTGAGTGAAGTCTTATCTATCTTACCTCCATGATACTAGATATTTCACTTGTTGTTGGGATCTTTCCAAGTTTATGTAAAAGCCTAGTGAAGAACACTAGTATGTTGTCAAAAGAGTTATAAAATCCTCAAGATTTTTTACTCAAGTATTATAAAGTGGATGACTTCAAACTAATTGGCTATGTTGATTCAAAATTTGATGAATACAAAGAGAATGAAGTCTCTACTTCAAGATACCTCACACTTGTAGAAAAATAAGCAATAATTAACCAGATAACCAAACAAATTGGTCATCATACAAAATAAATGACTAAACCACCAAAAACGTTGGTCACCACAGTGTTTTTCAATGAAATATGACCAAATTTGAGCAATTTTAAGTGAAAGCAACTAAAAATGACTAATTTAGACATGAGATAAAAATATATGACTAATTTTGTCATAGGATAAAAAATATGACTAGACAGTCTAAGTTAATAATTGTATAAGATGGTCATCATTAAAATTTATGAAATTGTAATAATTTTATTACAATTTCATAAATCTTAACGCTCCGGATAGATTCAGAGACCCCCTTAATAGGGTTCCAAGGAGAGATTGATTTCCATTCAAATATTTATATATTGTTCTGGACGAGTGAGAGAAAATGACAGTTTTAAAACTATGCTTTAAAACCTTTCTCCAAATGGTATACCTTCTAAGAGGGAGAAATAAAATCTCATTTATAATCTATAGCCATTTGCATTAGCCTTGGGTCATTCAATTGTTTCCTAAAATGGGTTGTATCCAAGATAGGGGGTTGTGAAGAAGTAACTGTATGCTGCTTGAAACTATACCCAAGAGATCTTGGAAATTGAACAAAACCTAAAAAATTCCCCACTGTTTCTTCATTCCATCAATTAACATAGAACCCAGTAGGGATGTATGGCTTTAATTTTTAGGCCCTAATGGAGCAACAACCAACCCAAAAGTACTACATGAGTATGAATTAATTGTAAGTTTTAAACCTATGCAAAGAAGAAAAACATACAGATTCTTTTAAGAAAACCATAGATTACACCACAACATGCACACATAAACATTGAGATTTACCTTGGAAACCCTTAACCGAGAAAACCAACCAACCTTGGATCCATTCCTCCTATTTTCTCATTATCATTAAGAATCCCTCACAATACAATATAGGTATTTCATAGCCTCCAATACCCTAATCCATTAACCCAGATTAGAAAAATAGACTGTTGACGGGCCCAATGTGTAGGTAGCTGGAAAGTTCTACAATGGCAGTCAATACAAGGAGATAACCCAACCAAATGCTTTGAATCGTTCTCACGCAGAGAAGAATCTATCCTCGATCTATTTGAAATGGATAAATGCTATGGATACGAGGCCTCCACTAGCACAAGGTTTTTATTAGATCTAAAAGATCTGTTGTAAGGATAAATTGAGAACGAAAAATTAAAAGGAGTAATTTCTAGCTAACTTCTTAAGGACACTTAAACAAGGTAGCTAATGTTTCGAAATAAGATTGTTGTGAAATATAACAAATGAAAAAAATAATTGCTTAACGTGCAAACATGTTGATCAATATTAATCCTTATAACTATCTTAAGACTAACTCGTCAAACAAAATTGGCAAGTGTTATGTCCTAAGTATTAGACATACGCATCAAACCCAAGAGACAATATTGATTCAAAAATCAACATTCAAAGATTGATAACCGATCATTAGTGACATAAAGGATAATGTACACCAAACAAACACATTTAATCTATACACATCACATATGTCAATTCCTATACAGAAACATCAACACAAGAACCAATCGTATCATAAAATAGATATGATAATCAGTGAGCCAAACAGATTAGGAGATGAGTTGAAATTCATTAAAAAAACATTCAATGAATAACCATGGAACATAATATGAGATAACTGCAATTTTATTAATCTGTAAAACATTACAAAATAGAAAAACCACAAATTTCCCTGTTATGTTTCAGGTATTCCTTTATCCTAGATACTCATTAAGCCTTCTCTCTCAAAAGTCTCTCTTATACTAGGGAAATTCGATCCTTAAATAAGATTACAAGTTTTACAAGAAAAGAAAAAAATTCCCAAAACATGGTATTACAAATCAAATAGTTTTAGCATTGGCCAAGGGAGGAATGCCACTTGGCATATAGGTCCATAAGTTCATTGATCTCTTAGAAATGGGCATGCCTCAAGTTGACTTCCATTTTACAAATCTGGGAGGAATCTGCATCTTTTTAATTTTCTTCCACTCTTTCATGAACACCTGTATTCGAGCTATCGAAGCATGAGGAAATTCAATCCATCTCTTGATTTCTTGTATTGTGAGCATATTTCTTTGTTGGATCAGTTCCTTGTCATCATGAAAACATCATTCCACCTGTTCCAGTTGAAGCTTAGGTGAAGGTGCTTAACTAACAAGATCCAAGACAAGAAAGTCCAAATAGGTTAGCGAAGTCTCGACATCTGACCGCCTTTTCTCGCAAGCTTCTTGTCCTTCATTGATTAGATTCTCCACCAAGTCACAGATATTCTCCCACGTATCAATAGTAACCTTAGTCATTTTATCCTGTAGCTTGTGCAAGATTGGTAAGTCATGAGGTTTTTCTTTGATATGCTTCTTCCAACCTGTCACTTATTCAAAATCCATAGATGCTACTCTAATACGATCATGGTGGGATTCGATGGTTTTAGAATTCTTAGTAAACTTATCATACAACCCTTGAATCTCATCAAAACAAGTGTACAGATTTGCCATGGCCTGTTGGAATTCTTGATGCACATTAAAGAGTACCCGTTTGAATTATTCTGGTGTGATACCTAGAAAGGAGGAGACTTTTCAAAGAGAAGGCTTAAGGAATATCTAGGAGACGGGACTACCTGAAACATAACAAGGGATTTTGTGGTTTTTCTATTTTGTAATGTTTTGCAGATTAATAAAATTGCAGGTATCTCATATTATGTTCCATGGTTATTCATTGAATGTTTTTAATGAATTTCATCTCATCTCCTAATCTGTTTGGCTCACTGATTATCAGATCTTTTTTATGATATGATTGGTTCTTGTGTTGATGTTTCTGTACAGGAATTGACATAAGTAATGTGTATCAAGTGAATGTGTTTTTTTGGTGTACATTAGGTTTTATGCCACTGATGATTGGTTATCAATCTCTGAATATTGATTTGTTAATTAATATTGTCTCTTGAGTTTGTTGCATATTTATAATATTTCAGCCAGAACACTTGTAAATTTTATTTGATGAGTTAGTCTTAAGATAGTTGTAAGTATTAATCTTGATTTGCATGTTTGCACGTTAAGTGATTGTTCCTTTCATCTGTTATATTTTGCAACAATCTTCTTTCGAAACATTACCTCCCTTTTTTAAGTCTCCTTAAGAAGTTAGTTAGAAAATAATTCTTTTAATTTTTCGTTCTCAATTTATCCTCACAATAGATCTCCTAGATCTAATAAAACCTTGTGCCAATGTAGGCCTCGTATCTATAGGAATTATCCATTTCAAATAGATTGAGGATAGAGTCTTCTCTATGTGAGAATGATTCGAAGCCTTTGGTTGGGTTATCTCCTTGTGTTGACTACCTTGTAGAATTTTCTAGCTACCTACACATTGGTCCTGTTATCTCCTAAATAAATTAGTCTTAAATAGGTCAGACTCAGAGAATTTATTTTGTGTAGTAAGGAAGATTTCAGGGCACATTATGAAATATTTTTTGTGTTTAATAAAGTTTGGAACACCTTGTACTCTATTTTTTCCCATAAAAAATCAAAGTTTAGCTTTCGGTGGCTTAGGAAAACATCTCAATTGTGGCACACAACCCACTTTTAAGGGGTATCATGCCATGAGGAAGACTTGAACCCAACTGAAGGAAGTAACAACATCATGCTTTCATTGGTTGGACAAGGGCCTATTTACTCCTAACCATATTCTCTANATACGAACCTCTTTTCATACCTTGTTGCTCAAATTGCAATGTTTTCTTCTCTACTTGCTCATATTCCTTCAAGACCAAATGTTATACTTACAAGTCATCAAAGTATAGAAACAATACCACCTTCTAACTTGGTTAGTATAGCTCATCATCATTATTCAATGTTTATGACAATTTTATATTACGAAAAACACTTTTATTCATAGTTTAAATGTATACATGTAATAATAATTATTTTTAAATTTTCCATATTTATTTTCATGTTATGATTTTATATGCCATGGTATAATGAAGTATTGTAATGTAAAGTTATAAAATGAAACACAATTTATAGTTGCAACACTTTTCCTATGAGATGGCATTAAGATTACATGTAAACATGCATGGAAATAACTCACAAATGAGTTGTATGAGAGAACACACATCAAGGAAGGTATTCTATTGTTGTTGTCAAAGTTCCTTCCACAACTCATAATACATTTTCTTGACTTGTAATTTGTCAATATCAAATCAATAAGACATAGTTGTGTTAGTGTCGATGCTACTATGAGACCTACTCAAATATGTTTTATGCTCATTTAGGTTTTATTGTTTTTATATGAAGATATCTCAGGCAAGCTATTAAATACAATATGACAAATTTACAAAATTAATAGTATTTGTTGTTTGGGGTTTATTGTTTATTGTTTATTGTTGTTGATTCCCTTTTCTTTGAAATCTTTGAATATATGTAAACTTTCTTGGCACTTCCATTTAAAGGGGGATGAGCACACTTGTTAAAATGGAAACATAGCTCGAAACCTTCCAAGAATCTTATGACCCCATGAAATTGATTGTTGTGTAGTACATAACCTCTTTAAGCTCAAAATTGGGTGGCCCATCTACCAAAGTACCCATATGTTTAAACCATCCCAAAAAACACTACATATACATAATTGAGAGTCCATGATACAGCAAACAATATTTCCTTAGTTTCGATCATAGACAAAGAGTCATCAGGTTGCATGACATTTGATGGAATATTATCATGGGTTGGATCCCAACCTATACCAATAATATTTCACACTAAAAAAAATACTACTCTCTTTTCCACTTCATCACAACTACTTTTCTTCCCATTTTTTCCCTTATTCTGTAGTTGCTAATATGAGTCATAATGCTCCGATTCTTGACTTATACCAGGCCATAATAAATACATGATTAGTAGCAAAGCTGTCTACCGGCAATGCCATTTTCCTGGTGGTAGGTTGCAAAATGAAATTGCTTAGGATGGTGGAGGAGAAAGTCCAGAATGGGTGGATTTTAGAACTAGAACACTTACAGCAATATGAGCACAGAGCTTTATACATTATATTTGAATTACTAACTATTAAGGAAAACCCTGATTGGAATTTAGTTGTAGTGAGCAACTCTAGCAAGCAGCAAGAGAGAGAGAGAGAGAGAAACAATAGTAACAAATATCATACATGTTGCTCGAGGCTTAATATTCTTTCTCGGCATGAAGACGTTCGAGAGTGAGCATTCCCTGCTGTGGGTCTTTGAAATTCTTGTCTCTGAATACTCTTCAGGAAAGAAAAAAACAACATCAGTTATTGAGTTAAACAAGGATGGATTGCATTTTGTTGGATGGAGTCCAAACCTTAGTTTGAATCAATGAATAAGAGAGAAAGCACCTTGTCATCATTCCCAGTTCTGTTTTTTAACCGAGAGAAGCTATTGCTCCGGGCAACAATGGATTCCTTCTCCCCACCATGATATGATAACCTGTCAGAGTAGCACACAAGACAAGAACAATGAACTATAATATAAATATAGTATTTTGTTGTTGACATTAAGGGGAGGGTGGCTAAAATAAAGTAATTTTTTTGTTTCTTCTTGTATAAAATGTTCAAATAGCATGGAAAGAAAAGTAGATAAGACAGTACCTTTTAGTTTGGAGTTGGATGCTTTGGGAATCATCCATCTCTCCTGTTACATTTCATTACTTATGACTTGATGCTTTATCCAAAACAATTTATAAAATTTCATTTTTAATGGAGTTTGGTGAAGCGAAAAATCTAGAGGGAACAATTTTAGTTTTTATTTTAGATTGTTTTAGGATTTTTGAAAGTTTTAGATACCCTTAAAACCTCTAGGACATGAAAAACTATCTTTGAAACATTAAGTTATAAAACTATGCCAAACATCAATTTTTTGCAGAATTTCTACTTAAAACTTATTTTTGCACCCTCTTGGATAGGCAACCTGCCTTACTCATTTATCATTTATCCTCAACATGCCAGAACTCTATGGACATTGATTTGATTCATATGAAAGTGATAACATAACTTTAAGGTCTATGGACTGGAATGACTTTAATCCCGAACAAAGCCGTGTATAAGAAGCCTACAAATAGGGAATGAAAGTGGATTTTAGAAATCAACAAACTAGAAATTAATGACTAAAATTGATAATTCCAAGGATAAAATTTCCCAGAAATCATTTAAGTTTATAAGATTGCATTGAGCATTAAGGCCAGACAACTTCAAATCATTTGAGTTCCAATACCTTTGGAGGCAGCTTCAGGATAGTAGCAAAGAAACATTGTCTAAGATTTTTATAACAACCATCTCCTTTGCTTTGGATATCAATCTAAATGAACTTTTTTGTGATCGCAGCATATTGGGCTTGTCCTTTAGTTCAAAAATGATGTCAGGGAACAAGAACTCAATAGTTTTCTTATCACGCATTCAGGATCATATGTTTTATGAGAGTCATTTCTACAACGTGAAAATTCTCTATATCCTATTCAAGAAATGTAAATGAGTTGAGGAAGGACCTGGAGTGGAATTCATGGGAATTTGTTCGGTGGATGCTATTGTTTGACTGGACTTGTAAACCATCGATTCTCCACTCAAAATAATGTTTTAAAAAAAATCACCTGGAAATGGGTCCAAAGTATCCCAGGAAAGTGTGGGATATAGGTAGCTTCATTTACTTCCATAAGCATTGTTGAATATAGTGGATCAGCAACCCATTCTTGCAGGAAAAATGATACAAGTTTCTAATTGTTTAATTGAAACCATATAATGATTAAATTTGTAGCCTTGTAGGTAAGATTAACTCTGAATTTGAAGTTTGATATATAGTTGTCTGGAGGTAAGAATAAATAGTGCCCAAATGTCCTTTAAAGTTCACATTTATGTCAATGCCTGGTTTTATCTTCTCTATTCTTTTAGAACATTTGAAGGATTCCAACCCTCTTTTCAGTCCAGACATGATCGCCGAGCCCGAGTTTTTTGTTATTCAAAAATTTGTATAGATTTTGGCATTGCACTCATAGAGAAACCCGTTGTTTTGCTAAAGAGATTAGGTCCTTTATAGGAGTCAGATTATTGTTGTTATGGACAGATTCTCAGTGACCAATAAGCTGCTGAGAAAAAATTGCTCTCCACATCTCCTCATACTTATCAGATAATGAACAATTGTTAGTGAGAGTGGAAAGCATCGACTATACAGTGGTTTCATATTATTATTTGAACAGGAACATGAATTGATCATGCTTTACCTCAAAGAATAATTAATATCAGCTAAACATTGACTTCTCTAAAGAATTCCTTTATGTCAGAGGAAACCTCATGGATGGAAAGGAGGAAATTCATACTCCCTTGTCTTGGTTGCAGATCTCTGCAGTGTTTACCTAGAGGAACAAATTATACACATGAGACAAGGTATGTATCAGAATGAAGAGCATGCCTCATCATCCACAAAGTAAAAGGAACCTCTTGGAAATGCTGAACAATTGAAGGCAAAGAGAGTATTGCGTAGGTCTCTCTCATCAGGAGATTTATCTAATCATGTTACGAAACAAGGAAAACAACATTATTTTTGTAGGAAATCTGCCTCATTCCATGAAAGGGATTTCACCGGATAGCAATCTTAGAACACTGAATAGAGTCCCCAGAACACATGATAGGGCTTTGGAAACTGGAGGTTTTCATAGAATACAACTGTCTCTGGGCTCTATACCAGACACCCAGAGCCTCTTCTTTCTATCCCAGGATATGAATGGTAGCCTTCATTTTTATAGGGGGATTGAAGAAACAAAGGCATTAGAACTCTCAACAGAGCAAAGGAAATCAAGGATACCGGTTGTTAGCCATGAGAAAGAGAACCAGTTGCATTTGAAAGCTAAGAACCTACATGCTTTTCCTCTAGACCAGAGCTCAAAAACAAAGCTCACTCATTTGTACAACTCTTATGGAGACACAACCCCTAACACCAAAGAAAAAGGTAGCAAATTTGGAATCCTGTATGATATCAAAAGACTTGCTTAAAGAACATACATTTTTTTATGTGCACCTGCACTTTAACAATATTATATGAGTATTCATTTCAAGTTGTAAATAACATACACTTTTTTTATGTGCACCTGCACTTTAAGAATATTATATGAGTATATATTGATTCAATTATGTATAATATTATGACATTTGCCAGACACAGCATACTCTAGTGATTACTCATTTTGGACCAATGAAACAACCATCTCTGAATATTTTTGAAGATGGGAAAAGTACACAACAAAATAAGCTTTCTGAAGATATTGGAAAGTGCTTGATGAGTATTTTTTTGAAGCTAGCAAGGACATCGTTGGAAACCAATAAGGAGACACCATCAACAGCTTCACGGACAACTTTTTTAAGTGTAAGCCCAAAAATCTATGGCTCGAGAAGCACTTTAAACTGTAAAATACCTATGGAATATTTAGAAGAAATACATTTCAAAGATCCTTATGGTGTTTGTTCTGAATCAATTCTGAGAGATATTGGTCCATACAAACATTTCCATGATATCTCTGTAGTCTCATTTGACTTGGGTCAGCTCCCAAGCTGTTCTTCTTTATTCAAAATATTGAGGTGTGTTTGTCACTTTATTGGAATACCAATAAACATCTCTTAAATGCTATTTGGCCAAATCGTTCACCTGTACTAATTCCTTTATTGTAAACAATCTTGATTATTTGTGTTGATCATCGAAAGGTTAATTAGAAGCCCTTACAACGTTTCCATTCTCATTTAGTCATTTTTAGGTTTGGCCTAATTTATAAGTCTCTGCTTTTCAGATTTCTTGTGAGCAAACTGTGTTCTGGAGATGTAAAGGGCTTCACATATCAGCAGAAGCTAGCCTTTTCGATCAACATTTACAATGCCTGCATGATGCATGTATGATGGTAACATAACCCCTGATTTACATCTATAGCTTCTTTTTTTTGCTATCACAACAAACTCATTAATGGGCTCTCCCAGTTTTTGTATATTCCTTTCTAAACATATGATCTTCACTTTAGGATGCATCTTCTTGTGACTAATACAAATTTAACTTTTACACTTGAGAAACTTTAGGCCTTTATTGAACATCGAATACCAAGCACCCCTCAGAAGGTTGTTTCACTCATGCACGAGGTATGACAACCAAAAATGAAGAATGCAATCAATTCACTTTATTGCTCCTTTCCTATAGTAGTAGTTGCCTATATCAGGAAATAATATTATGAAATAATTTGTAGAATTTCATATTGCCATTGTTTTGCAGTCATTTAATTTCTGTGAATACTATGATGGGAGGGTTACACATAGTCCTTAATGTTGGAGGGAAGTCGATGAATGCATTGGCTATTGACTATTTCATACTTCGACCACCCTTTCACTCAAAAGATGTAAGTTTGTTTATGTAATAATTTTCCATTTTAGAAGAGATATTTTAAATTATTCCAATTATGTATCTAACTGACCTTCCCAAGTTGATTGAATGCTAGGCCTATTGGAAAAATGGAAAATCTGAAGAGCAGACAATGATGCGCAGTGTTTATGGTTTAGAGTGGTCTGAACCATTGATTACCTTTGCATTGTGTTGTGGAAGTTGGTCTTCTCCTGCTGTAACTAGTAGCTCTGCACCTGGGCTTATATGTTACGAATAAATCTGCCTATTGGTTCTGGAAATGAGCCTAAAAGAAAATGCATGGTGTTCTGCTTGAACCCTAAGCTTTGCAGCCCAAAATTAGAATGAATTTAAAAGGAAACATATAAATAAAAATAGTTTTCTAACTTGCATGGAAATGCATATGGGTTTTCTAGACTCTTTGCAAATTCAATATCTAAATGTGCAAAAATGGAACTTGGAATGCTTCACATTTGAAATTGTTGCAACTTGGTCAATTTAATCTTGTCTTGGTCAGTCGGTGAAATTCTTATGTGTTTTCCAATGATGTTGTTTTTCTTATTAATAGGCTATGTTGGTTAGGTAATGATAGATACTGGACTACCTGTTTCTCTCTTCTTCAGATTAGTACACGGGGTTTGTATTTTTCTCTCTTTATCTTTGCTTCATGTTAATATTGGGGATTTGTATTTTTCTTTGTTATTTTCATGATAAAACAAAATTTTATATCAAGTTTAATTTGTTCTATTTCATCAATGGTTTGCAGTTTCATATCAATCCAAAGGAGCTAGACAATCAGGATCTTGCTTTCCTCTATCACATTCAGGCGTGTACCTCAGTTGGGGATCTCAGCTTGCCTCTGGTTCAAGAATTCCAGAAGCATCTGCTCAAAACCTTCTTCAATGGACATTAGGTTCATAATGAAAGTGCCAACCATCAACAGAGCAGAAATAGAAAAATAAACTGCATTACTGTAACAACCATGAGTCTAACAGCCATTATGGGACCATTACTGGTTCTTGGAACCTTCTTCATTTAAAATGATTCCTGGTTGTATTGGTTGATGCTTTCATTTATATGTAACAAATACTTGTAAGAGTGCTCCTGATTTTTATTTCTGATTTTTATTGTAAGAGCGCTCCTGAATAGCGTTGGGATCTCCATAAATTCTCCTTTGGCACAGAGTATATATATTTAATCCCCATTCACCTCTCTCAACATTGGCACACTTTAATGTTGCATTTTTTTTTCTCGCTTACCGGCTAAAAATTACCTTCACGGTGTATTATTGCACCTTCCTTGGGGCAATTGCTAGTATAAGTTTATGTATTGAAAACAAGTTTAGGGAATATATTGGTAGGTATAATAGTTGATGAAATTTAAAGAAAAAATTTAGTAGTAATACTAATAGGAAATAAATAGAAACAATCACACAATGGCGGCTCTTAAATTTTTAAGGTTGACAATACTATCGGGGATTTGACCATTCATCCCATTGAAGATGAGGTCTATAAAAGCCAAATTGGTACACTCCACAAGTTCTCATGAAATTTCATCCACAAAAGCATTGTGAGAGAGAACTAATTCCTCTAATATCCCCATATCTCCCAACAATCAAGGGATTAGGCCAATGAATTGAATGTATGTCAACCTAAGCACCGTGAGACTTGTAAAATTCTGAATTTGTGGGCCAAACTACCCTCTCAATTTGTTGTGAGAGACATCTGACGAATAAAGCTTGTACATGGGTGCAAGTGAAGGAAGGGATCATAACATTAAAGTAGAGCCCATGTTAAGGGAAATAGGAGGAATCCATGTTAGTTGTGGAAATTTATTCTCTTGATTTCATCAATTCTCCCTACCTCACATTGACAAATTAAAAAGTTTTCCTCCTCAAAATAAGCAAATCAAAATTTAGACATTTGTTATGCAAAGAAATGTTGAATAGAGGCTTCTCCACTTCCAAGTGGAGATGTCATTCTACTTGTGCGAAGAAACAAGTTTTTTGATTCGCGAGGTAGTGCATCTCCATTTCAGAAAAGGTTGGTAATTCCATGTCGAATAGACCCTCTATTTTGTACTCATTGAATAGTGATGAGCCAATACCTGGATAGTCAAGTGTAGTATGTGGAGCATTGGATGTAGTCTGAATAAATTCTTTGATCTTTTCATTTTCTCATTTTGCATTAGTCTTTCTAAAGGTAAAAGAAGATATTGTTTGTGTTGGATGGGTAACATTGTGGTTATCCACATCAATGAGCATTTATTCAATTTAAGTATGGATAGTACAATGGGTTGGTCATAGAGGTCCATATTATTCCATTTAGAGAATCAATGACCATTAGTTTCTATGTGACATCAATTGCAAATGCTTCCATTGAGAGATGGATGAGTAAGAATGCCAGGACATGATTCCAGACAAGTAGTACATGTATGCATGATAGACGAGGCATCAACCCGTTTGCAAAAAGACTAGGTAGCATGTGGATGGCCATGATGTTGAAGGGAACCCATTGGAAAATGCATAAGAGGTTTTTGTTTATTATTCATTGTAGTCTCTCGAAGTCTCTTTAGTCCATATTTATTTTAAACATATCTTCTTATACGTTGTTCATTTTTTCTTAGATGTAGACGGTGTTGTAGCAATTAGGCCAACATATTTGTTTGTGACAAATTATTTGTTCCAATTAGGTATCTCTCATTCTCTTGTTTATTTATGTAGCTTGGATTGTATGCCAACGACTCTTGTATTGATTCTTCCTATGAACCTCACACTTCGAAGACCACATCTGAAGACATTTCCATTTTAACTTTCATCAAGGTTAAGCATGTTGTAGATTTCAAGGACTCTTCGTGCCTCTTAAAAACAAGGACCAAAGGACAGGAAGGTGACAGGAAGCGTCCATTAATGAGTCTAAGAGGAAGTAAAATGCACATTATTCAATCCAGCATGGAATAATCAGGTACATAACATCCACTATAATTTTCTCTGAGTTGCAAAGCAATGAATAATTTAGAGTACACGACATTACCCTTGCACAATAGAGTTAGTGTTTGTTACAGATCGATTTAAGTCAAGAAATTTTGACGAATTGCTCATGTCGTTAAATTCATCATCGTGGTGATTTTTAGATGGATCTTAAGGAAAAAAATCATTTGAATTGATGGGATTTTCAAAATTAAAGTTTTTGACTACTATGTTGCTTCTACAAAGTGTTCATCCTCAATACCATTCATATCTTCAACAACTTCCATTGCTACATTCTCTTCATCTTCTTCTCAATCATCCACTTGTTTCTCATTTTCAAGTGGGTTGTATCTTCCATTTATTAATTCATCAATCAATTTCATTTCTTTCTTTAATTACATCAATTCTTGATCAAATATTTTTCCTCATCATATAATGCTTAAAATTTAAATTGGTTTACCTTATCATTATCTTCTGTATTATCTTATTGCTCTTCCTCTGTTTGTTTCATATTTTTCATCAAAATTTACTGCTTCCGCTCTCTTCGCCTATGCTTCTCGATCTATGTCTAAATGTATACATTGCATGAGTCGTTGCTTAGCTTCAACTTCATCATCCACTAGCGTATGTAAGCAATGGGATTCACCTTCCTCATGTCCATCCTCTACTTCAATTTAATCAAATTTATCATCCACTAGTGTATCTATGAAGAAAAATTCAACTTCCTTATGTTCATGCATTGCTACATGTACAAAGCTCCTCTTTTAGTTGTATTTTTTTTCCAGAATACTCCAAGCTTCCTTGATGCTTGTTGCTTCTTCAATTTTGGGTAAAATGTTCTCACCAGAACTTTGTCGAATGAGAGACAACGCAACGACATTCGTCTTCTCATCTTCTTCATAGGCGGTTTCTACACACCCTTTCGAAGCAATGTCCCATAATTCTTCTACACGCAATCCGGTCTTCACTTTAATAGCCCAAATGTCATAATTATTATTATGATGTAGTTTAAATATTTTTTAATTTATTTTTGAATTTAATAAAATAAGTGTTGAGAGTGGTTTTCTAGAGCTTAAAGTGGATGAGATATGTCAAGTTTATCACATGTAGGCTTCAAATTTATATTGGCTATATTGTAAAATACATTTATATAAATATATATTGAATTTCAATTTCAATTTACATTCAATCATCCTCACATTTTAAATATTGTTTTCATAAATAGTTACAAGAAAAACTATTTTACTTCATAATTAATTAATTAATGCAATTTTTGCTTATTTGTAGTGTTTTTGTGTTATCATTTAGGATCCCAAATTGGAATAGTTGGCACCTAGATGAATGTATTGGATTATGTATATTGTTAAGTAAATAATAGAACAATAAGTAAGTTATTAGTTTTGTGATAATTGCAAATTAACCAATAATTCGGTAAATTGCAAGCATTTTAATTCACAATTAATTAATGATTGCAACCTTTGTGTATTTTTAGGATTTATGTGTTATAATTTACAACATGAAATAGTTGACACTTACACAATAAAATTTGGGTAAATAACTATTTTACTTCATAATAAATGAATCAATGCAATTGTTGTCTATTTGTAGTATTTGTGTTATACTTTAGAACATGTAATAGTAGGCACGGAAAAATAACTATTTTACTTCATAATTAATTAATTAATTAAATTTTTGCTTATTTGTAAAGTTTATGTGTTAACATTTACAACATGATTCTAAATTGGAATAGTTGGATGGTAAACAATTATAATAGATTATATGCTTTTAAGTTAATAATAACACAATGAATTACATATTGGTTTTGGGTAAATAACTATTTTACTGCATAATTATTTAATTAATGCAACTTTTTTCTATTTGTACGATATCCAAATTGGATTAGTTGGTGCTTGAATGGTTATACCCTAAAATATATTAGATTGTATATTTTTAACTTAATAATATAACAATGAGTTAAATATTACTTTAGTTGAAATAATTTGAGGAAGTTTAGGACTTTAAAAGTTGGTTTGCATTTCAAGGGATTTGATCTCTCTTAACTCTTTTATAGAGCCAAAATTAAAATGGACTTGTGAAATCCAAAATCTTTTTAGAGTTGGCTTATATAGGTTTACTTTAATATAATATAAAATGTAGTAATTTATATAATTTTATTTTGTTGTAATTTAATTATCTAAGATTTTTTTATTTTATTTTTATGTTTTTCATTATTAGTCCCTACCTTCAGGTAGCAGGGACTCTTGTAATCGGCTTGCCGTCGTTTACATTAATATGCATGGTAACCAAAATCAATTTTAAAAATGTATTCAAAGTTTTGATTCAAAATTGAAGCTATACTTTTGCAAAACCAATTATATTATTTGAACCGTTTTATCAACAAACTTCTTATTTGGACTTTTTTTAGGCATGCGTGTTTTCACAAGTAACATGTTCTAAGTTTTTTTGGTTGTTTGGTTACAATTGAACCAATGCTATGAGGTTGTTAAACATTAGTTTCAAACATTTAATGTTTGCTTCATAATATGTGCCAAACTTAGTTCTGTCTACCATGACCTCATGAACTCCTTTGTTGCACTGGATGCACCTTCTTCATGGCCTTTGGTGTGTTGTTCCAGATGCCACGACTTGCTTTGTTGCACTGGATACACCTTCTACATGGCCTTTGGTCTGTTGTCCATGACCTTGTTCTGCACCACCATACCACCATAGTAATTGACACATCTCCTCCTGCATGGACCTTTCCAACCAGATTTATAAAGAGAGACTTCCTTGGTAGAACGTCTTTGCAATCCCACTGAGTTTCCTACTGGTAGAGAGAGATCTCATCCTGCACAAGCTTGCCTCTGTTCATTACACACCCAACTTCCTTGCTCCTCCCCTGGCTTCCTGTTAGGGCTTCTTCATCCTCTGTTGCGCAGCCCAAGAACAACTATGGAAAGCAGGAGTGCTACTTCTCCACGACCACCAGTGAAGGTATTGAATGTGAACAAACTATCATGAATGAAGGCACGCAATTGCAAATATTGGAGGTTGCCTCATGTTTTCTGCAGACAGTGAAGACATGAATCATACAGAGCAATTTAAACATGGTGAATGAAGAGATTATGCTATCTGTTCAAAATGCTATAAAACATCTAGAAAATCATCCTTTTCCATTTTGTCCAGTTTTCTATAAATATCCTTTTAAAATATTGATTATTACAAGTATTTCTATTACAAATGCTATTGAATTCTATGATTCACTAACAAGTTCACAAAAATTCCTATTATTTCTATTACAATTTCTAGGATTGTTACATAGGGTATGAGTTAAAATCCCATTTTGATATTCAAAAGCAAGGGAAGCACCCGATTAAGTAAGTCCTTTACTTGTAGTTTCGCTTGGAAAAGACAATATCTTTTTGTTAGCGAGCTTAAGGTTCTCTGATAGGTGGGACACTGGAAGCTAAAGCAAAGGCATTTTACATAGAGGAGAAAGCAAGTGTTAACCTACTCCTCCTCTAATTTGAAGTCTGTATTTGATTCTAGCTAATGAAATAAGTGTTCTACATGAATCTTACCACCAGTGCCTAGATTCTAGTTCCTTTTTCACTTAACTAAGCTATGTCCCTAGTGTACTATCCTCTCCAATCTGCTACAGAAGGTAGAAGGTTGATAGAGTAGTGAGCCCATATCTGCTTCTGCTTATGTGCAGATCCATCTCAACTATGTAGGTAAAATAAATAATCAAGCATTATTGTACTCAATAGCTCCCGTCATACATATTATTCAACACTGTCGACGCTCAAATATCACCCAATGGGCGTAATCCACTGTATTCATACCTGCTACTAGTCATGAGGAGGTGTTAGCTTTAGGCATCCCATTATTTGGTTAACCTCCCAAGACTGTTGGTATGAACTCAATATCACTTTCATATCCTAGAACAAGCAACTCTATAGCTATGCTGGCAAAAAAAAAATAAGACCATTTTGTAGCTTAAAAAGTTTGACACTTAGGGTGGAGAATCATCCGTTGTGGATACATATAACTTTGTAAAATTTGTTTTCATTGTTCAAATAGCTCCTACAGGGTATGTAAGCATATCTAATAATACTTTTTTACAAAAAAAAGCCATCAATCTCTATAATGGCTCCACTTCAGGGTACAAGAAACGTATTATTACCGCACACAAAATCGGGGCAAATGTCAATTTCGACGCCCATACATCGTACCATGAATCATATCAATGCCAAATTTTCCAACAAAAATCTATCTCCCTAATTTAATGTGTTAAATTACTCCAATGGCCATCCACTAGAAGTCGTGGGACAAATCTGTGACTTCATAGATCAAAAGCATTCTCAGCAACTTGCATTTTATATTGTGGGGGAAGTGAATGAAAAAGAGACCACAATGAGAGTGAAGATAGAAATTGGTTACAGGGATTTCATCCTGGATGGGATTTCATTGGCAGATAAAGAAGGCCTTGATGGGTTCTATAAGAATTTTATTGAAAACTAGGTTTATGGGGGTGAAAAACAGGTGGGAAATACACAATTATCATGTATGGCCCTACTAGTTCCAGAAAAATCCATGCCATGTTCTGGTGTTATAAAGAGTCTGGAATTGTGTATTGTATATTGTATTATTACATATTTTCAAAGCAGCAACAACAAGAGCTTCCTTGTTTTCGAACGAGTCACTCTGATGCATTACATATATAAAAAGTGAGGTCATCAGCCGAGGAACTAAAGGATGGACTTAAGACTTAGAGAACCAACAAGCAAACTCATGCCCTAAAGCCATTTTTATACTATCTGAAAAATCCTCGAGGCAGGACTTGATTACACTATTAAGTTCGTAGGAAGAATGTCCAAGTGATGTTTTCAGTGGAGTCTGTTCTACCCACCTGCAATTGGCACACTTATTCAACGAGTTTCAACATGTTTATTGCAGATGTAAAAAACAAATGCCAACAAGTGAGGACTACATATTTAAGTACCATACATTGTCGGTCATCATGTTTTTTTATCCCATGCAGCGACTGTAGAGCTTTATAGGGAGAAGTTCAAGTTCCAGTTCCAGGTCCTATATTTCACCTCTTCTTGATGCCATCTGATGATCTCTTATATTCAGTTAGTTCTTCCATCTTTGCATTACAACATTGATCTCTGATCAGTCCTGTATACATTAGCTGGCAAAAACCTTTTAATGTCCTACTAATTGTGTCACATACCCCAATTTTGTAAAATAATGTTAATTGTTTTTATTATATTTCTGAGACATTATGTTAAATTTAATGCTAAGTAGGAACTGATGACTCAGCAGAGTCAACAGAAGTGGAATGTAATTCAAAATATTTTATTATTAATAAATAAATTGTGGAGACAACAGCATGGGAGAGATGTTAAAAAGAGGTTACTGGTCAAACTGGTGGATGGAACTAGGTGGAGGGCAAAAGACAAGTGGCAGCATCCTCAAACACTTCCTAAGTTGCAGGTGGAAACTTCCCTATATTTGGGGTCATGATCCCCCAAGAAAGTGGGATGAGAGCAGGTGGCTCATTAAATGACAACTAACCCAAAAAGACCTAGGCAATCTTTTAAAAGTACCCAATGAATAGAGCTGAGGCAGCTCAATTATTTTTCCAGAGAAGAAACATTCATGTGGAATGCTATTCAGGAAATTCATTTGGGGAAAAAGGGAAAAACAGTAAGGAAGTTGTTCTGAGAGGATTGCTGCAGTAACTTGGTTTATTACAGCTTGTTAGCTGGGAGAAATTACTGATAAGTTCTAGATTAATACTGAGTTTGAAGACCGTTATCTGACTATTGCTGCACCTAGTTCCAACCAGGGAGACCAGAGCAAGCTCGGGGGTCTTGAGGAGTCGTTGTTTGAGCGCTCTCCATGAGTTGGTAGGGAGGAAACGGCCTCCCATTGTTGTTGTTGTCCAAAGCTTAAGCAGGTTCTATCACTTAACTGTCTTGTATTAGTAATTGTGAATGGTTGGATGTTATGTTAGTAGTTATTAAATGGTTTAGTGATGAGAGTGTTTTAGTTATCAGTAATAGAATCTGTGGATGAAAAATAATGACCCACTGTGTTTTTCCACATCTGGGTTTACCAGACCGTACTCCAGCACAGGGGTAAAAATTATAATAAAGATAGCATGATGAGGTTGTAGAATAGTAGATTGTTTCTTTACTTATCATCAGAAGAAAGTATTTTTTTTACTAACAGCTGTTTAGGCTCATAGATAAACTTTTTCCTCGTACAATATATCATTTTCAGTAATTCTGTTATTTGTAAAGAACAGATAGAAGAATATAATAGTTGTACTAAAGAAAAGTCAGACTAGGTATACCTGCGGTTTTAAAATCTTACAATGTTTTTCTTCCTGTTTTTAAAGAATTTAATCTTCTATATGTTGGAAAGACAGAATAGCTAGATTTTCGAATTATCCTACAGGTATTTCAGTTCTTAGCAGGATTCCCATACAAAAGAACATATATATATATATATATATATATGTACATAGGTTATTCAATTAATTTCTGTTTTATCTAGTCATTTATAAACAATATGTGTAACTGTAGTTTATAATTCTTAAAATATTAACTGGGTAAAATACTAACTATGCAGTAATCAGATTAGTTCTATTATGATTAAATCTTATATTTGTTAATTGGTTATTTTAAATGAGATATTATAGAATATAGAAAATGTAAGAACACAGTAGATAAATTATAATTTATCTTGTGTTTATAACTAATAAAGAATACAGTTGATAAATGTAACATTTATAACACAGCTCTATTTTATATTTAATGAAACAATGTATTAAGTTATAATTTAAACAATAACTGGAATTGAATTCTACACTAAAAGGCTGTTCATAACAGATATCTAATTTACTGCAATAAAACACAAACTTATTATAGTGCAGGATAATAACTAAATGATAACATTTCCAACTCTCTCAGATAAAAGTAACTAAGTATCAATAATCACATGAATAATATCACTGATACATAAGGTATTATGCTTACAAAATATTCATTTTACTATATGTATGGTATGGACAAAGTATGTAAGTTAAAATTACTATGTACAGAAACAGTAATAATGGGTAATCTAGTCAATTTTAATATTACAAGATCAAACCTAATTTTTCTACTTGAAAGGAGAGTAACTGTTAGTTACTCAAGTACTTCACCATAAATATAAATTAAACAATTAGAGCTACAGTATGCTCATCCTATCTAGTCGAGTTATTTAATACAATTTAACTAAAGTAACTTACGGAGATATATTATTAACCCAGGATAAAATTCCAAGATCATGTAAATTTTCTTTTACGGCCGAGTTCACAGATTATTATTATTATTATAATATAAGTAAGCAAAGCAAGAGATAAATTGTAGCAAGGCACAGTAAGCATAAGATAACTGAAAGGAATGTTTAACAACTTATGTATTAAGTTAGGGTTTTAACCCTATAAGTACAAAAAGGAAAACTAGCAAAAATATAAAGTCGAGGGTTTCAAACCCCTTTTTCCAAGTTATTCTTTAACTTAACTTTTACACAGTCAAGCCAAGCAAGGAGTCTAAAAGACTTCTTTAAGCCACGGCTTCTCCAAGTTTCTAACAACAGAACTAAAATACAGTTACGGCCTGAACTAGAGCATCTTTACGCACCTCAAAGGCCTCATTAACTACTAGAAAAAAAACCAAAGAAAGTAGCAAGTAAACTGAAACCCCAAGGGTGACAGACTTTACAATGCAACCATTTTGTTCTAGATTGACCAAGCAAATAGTAACGGCCATGGTTAAAAACCAAGCTTACCCGTAAACCTTGAACTGCTGTTGTAATCTCGTACAGCCAAACAAGAGGAAGGGATCGACCTGTAACAAGAAGAATTCAATTAAAATCTGTTAGAAATGATTTTATTTACACTAAAAACAAATCAACGAATAAATTAAGAACTGACAGTCCTCTTACCAGAAAATTTGGGTAAAGCGTGACCACCATCGAACTGTGCAACAACCACGATTTCAAGTAAGAAAACCTTTTGCAGAAAGGGAGGAAAGGGTTAACTGCGCAGCACCCATCCAATACTGTCTCAAGGAACAATACTTCACCACTCACGAAGGAGGAAGGCATTTGCAGTCGAGGTTTTGGATAGGGAACCGGCGAGGGAGAAAAATCTAAGTATGTTTTAACAACCTTCGTAAAAACCCAAACAGTGTCACAATAACACCTCTCTACAGGCAGTGGACGAACCTTCAAGGAGGAACAACGATGGGGAGGCTATAACAAAGCAAGGTAACGACAGTGCCTTGAGGAAAATCGCAGCAGAATGAAGAATGCCCGAAGGAAAAGGAAGAATGGCGGAGTTAGGGTTTGACTACGGCCTTTTAACAATCGAATGCATGGACAAGGAATTGCCACTTTATACGTAAATTTTTACCACGCTGTGGGTAAACTTGTATAGTTTTGGCAACTCAATTTTCCAGAAATGATTATCAATCATTTTAATCTTTTTCAAGGTTCTGTTTAACTCCACCATGCACGATTTATAAGTACCTAATGATTTGTCACCAAAGAATTTGTTAGTAATCATCAAGGTCGTAAATTATCTTGTGACCCTTGTGAATATAATCATGGTGTTTAAAACAAGTATATCTTTTCATATATCATATCTTAAGCCTTTGCATACCTCTTCTCCTTACTATAAGGTTACTATCCAACATTTATAATCACCAAAAATGACATGAGTATTTTAAAGCATAACTTAAGAGAAGAGCAGCAACATTATTCTCTTAGTAAGAACCTTGTTTACAAGTACGTACTTCACTAATCTAGTATTTGTAAAGTAAATAAGGAAGAGTTATTATTTTAACCAAGTATTACATGCTTGCAAAGAAGATAGGAGACAAATTGGTGAAGGAGGATAGAATGCAGGTTTACATCAAACATTTAGACTTGTTAAGTATAAAGACATATACTATGACTCAGTTTATTATGGACTTGGCTATGGTTCTTTAAGCCAACCTGATAATATTCAAAGCTAGGATATTATTAATTCATGAAAAAGAAGTTTTATATTTACATAATCTAACTATGATAAGTAAATCTATATTTATGGTAGTCACTTATCTTGAATGATTTAGTATGGAACTAGCAGGTTGTATAAAAGTATGATAGGTCTCTAAAAGCTTAAAGACTTTCTTGAGAATTTTGAATAGAATTACTGACTTTAAATAGACCATCATTCTCCAAACAGTTATAATATAGAGGAAATTAAACCTCTAATACTAGCTTCATTTATTTGACTGCAGTATGTATTGAGTTTGAAATCCCCTTAAACTTGGGAGAATTGGAAGGAAGAATTTGATACATAAGCTCTTTAGCACTAGGTAATATTCTTTTCAGACGTGACATAGTTCAGTGAGATGGACAACTAAAAATAGACCTTGATCTTACTTTTCTACCTGTAAAGAATTAATTAAAGTATTTTATCATACTTTTGACAACCATGGTAGACATGAAACATTTCTTTAATCTTTTGAGGACTATAGTATACTGTGGCTAGAAAGAAAACGGTTGCAACCTTTACTGTTGAACTAAATTCTATTCCTCAAGAATTAAAAGAATAGGAACAGTGAAGTAATTATACCTTGAATACTTTGAATTATGTTTAGTATCTATTTCTTTACTGAGTTCACTGTTTGCGACAATCCTATAATCAAATGCTTTAAAAATTTATTAAGCAGCGCCCAAAGCTTCTTACCTGTAGTATGTAAGAACAGGAAAAACTCTCTACATTAGCTCAGAAGCTAAGTAAGCCCAGTTTTTACATGATAGTCTCTTTTTTTTATGGTCGCAAAAAGAACAAAATCAGTAAACTGAAAAGAACTGTTCTACTGCTAAACATAACCAACAAATAATTAATTTCGATAACAGATAACTAATCAAACAATTAGTGACTGCATTTATTGAAATTATATGCATTTTAAAAAATTTAAATTTTTTGGAAATTTTGGGGTTTTGACAAATTGCCACTCAAGTTAATGGGGATTTTACAAGTGAGTTCTAAGTATCACACTTCTGCTTTGATTTCGTTTAACATAATCACTCAACATGAACTAGCCGCTACAATTGTATAAAAGTTAGAAAAGTTAAAGACAAATGTAGAACATGAACATTGAACATGAACCATTCGATTCAAAGATTCACATATGAATCCACAAGTGGCATGTGGTGGATTAAATGGCTGTTACCATTGTCTAATGTCAATGTACTTTGTGGCTATGCTTTGATAACGCGACCGCCAAGTGAACATACCACAAGTATTGCAATAAAAAAAACCTCAAAATAAGCTTTAATCTGGAAAATTCGAGCCCCTTTTATTATTAATAGATTGTGGTATGTTCAATGCATCCGTTTGTTTTATGTTAAACATCAATTCCATTCCCCAACATATGAAACGTGTTCCAAGCAAAATATGCATGGCCTGACAACTTGTTAGGTGCATAGCAACACTAGCCAGATTGTATTCGACCACAACCTGCATAGCCAAGCCATGTCATCTTGGGTGGGATGATCCCCTCTCTTTAAAGATGTGGAGTATTGATAAAGCACTAAAAGAAGCATAAGCTACCTCGCCTCACATCCTCCCTACCTTCCCTGAATGTCACTAGTAGACTTGCATGAATGCAACTCTGTGTCTGGCGCATGATCCATTGTCCTCGACAGGTGCAACGTCAGTAAAGCGTCATCAATGAAATCTAGGTAGTGACTCATGTTCTGTAGGGTAAGTGATTTCGTGGTCAAGGTTCTAGGGTCAAGGGTTGATGGCTATGGTTCCGTCGATTCATATAGAAAGCTCTTTCAATTTCCATATGAATTACTAAAAAACTCTTAAACCTTGAAAAAAATAGATTTATATAAATAAAAATAGCGAATGAAAGGGTTTCAATCAATACATAGTTGCTTTAGTTAAAAAACCATGCAGGATAATGCCGATGTCTTTGTTTACTTTAACTCAGTCTTGCAATAGTAGCCACAATATATGGTCTTGCATGGAAACCTAAACCACAACCCAAAAATTCGTCGCTTAAGAATGCCAAGCATCGTCCCTTAGCGTCTCTTAAGTGATGTATTAGACTATTTTTTTTAGCTTAAGTTACTTTTAAAAATGTGGATTGAACATCCATTGACTGTCTACAAAGTAACATTATTGTATGCCTGTAGCTTGTTGCAAAAGGGACGTCCTTTGACGTGGAAGTAATGTCTAACACACGTTCGAAAATAGACATTTGCAAAATATATTTAGCGTCGCTTTAGCATTAAAAAATGAGACTTTTTGTAAGTAGACTTTACACCAATTCAAATTCTAAAAAGAGATGTTTGGTAACTAGACTTAACATCGGTTTAATGTACCAAAATAGATGTTTTGAAAGTACACTTAAGACGAGTTTAACGTCTGAAAACATACATTTGCAACATAGAGTGAACATCCAAAAAGAGACATCTACACTTTCATCTAGAGAGAAATCCAATAAAGTTAGCATTCAGGATGGTCTTATGGTCTGTATTCTGGAAACATTTGGATTTGTGGGTGCTCTTGTAGGTGAAAGTTAAACACCATTTATATGGTTGGAGATGGAGTGAAAAAAGGATTGGCAGGTCAAATGAGTTGCTTTCTGTTCCCATTGATTTGATGTTGTGATCACTACTATCGATCAACAAGCATGATGCATGAAAAACATAAAATCTGTGGGTGCAATGATTATTGAGGAACTTTTCCTAATATATATCCAGGTAGAGTATATGGCTATTCAATTTCTAAAGGCAAGGAATTGCTGCCTTTGTTTTTATACATAAAGGATATATAAGTATGGGTTTTGGTTATTAGTTTTTCTCTATTTTTAGTTTTTTTCTTCCACGGCTAAATTTGGATACAACTTTTATTTTTTTATTTAACTAGATTTTATGAAAAAATATTTATTGTGAATAACATTGGCTCATAGTGATAACGATGTCCTTGGATTTTACAATGGGGACTTGGTAGCAGACTGTCGTTAGCATCCTGTACACTTATCATTTAAGTTTGTTCTAACATTGGTATTTTTATTTTTTTGTGCATGTGTCAAATATGACTTAGGATCCAACCACAATATCGAGATGGTTTAATGTCGACATCATGGGAGGGTTACCTATATGAATCTCTGCTATTGACTGTGACCACCTGTATTCCTCGTCAGGATGACACTCTCTCCCAATAGAAACTAGAACTTCAACTCCTACATAAACTTTATTTTAAAGGCATTTCTCTTAATCTTTTTTAAGTGAGGCATTGTTTTACTATAGGGAGAGAGAGTACACATGCTATTGTTTTCTTGTTTTAGAAATAGAGAAAACAACAACAATTTTATTTTCTTGGAGAAAGTAGAACAGGTGATAAACAGACAAGGTTTACAAATCTTATGAGGCATATTCATTGGTGTGGATAAGCAGGTAAGGTTTTTTAAAAAGTATCTTTTGATAATAATTTGCTTGTTGTCTAGTAGATAGCTTCTTCGATTAATCATCTTTTTTCCAATTTACTAGTGATTAAAGGGTTTAAACCATTTCTATTTCAGATTCAAGATTATGGAAACTGTGGGGCTTTAGCCATTAACATTTCAATCAAGAGATTCATTCAAGGTGAAGCTCTCTCTTCCCATTGACATTACTTTTAGTTGTTTGATGGGTTGGTTGTTTATTGAATTTGGTCGTCCTGTGACTTTCCTTTGAAATATTAAAATAAAATTTCTTCTATGACAATAAAGAATATCACGGGAAAGAGAGGATTCACCATTGAGGAACAAAGTAAGAGGACAAGGTTTTTGTGTTTTGTTTCAACATAAAGCTCTTAATTTTTTGCATAAGTTTGCATTTAATCATATTTTTCCCTCTAACTTCTTTGTGTTGCTTATTATTTTAGGGTTACTTATTGTTTTGAAAGAGTTTGTAATGCATGCTATCTATGGTGTTGCAATTCTCATTGGTTTATCTTTGTCTGTATATTCACATGCATGTTTCTATCTGTCAATTTTTTGGCGGTGTTTAAATGATTTGTTGTGTTAAATTATAGAGATGAGATCAAATGTTGAAATATAAAATGTTGGTGCATGTGCAACATGTTTAATGATAGTAGGTGTCGTTCGACGTCTTTTCTGGTCTTGGTATGCTCTATGTAGGTACAAACATTTTGTTTGTGTCATTCTTTGTAGGTACGTAAAGTGAAAAAACAACTAACTGTGTTAGTGTAGTTAATCTATTTACTAACCCAGTATGTATATTTAATCTATTTAATGTGAGTTATACATTAAAATGTGAATGGAAATTATTATTTAAAAATATGTTTATCAAAATTGAAAATTACTTTTAGTTTTATGAAGAAAAAATACTTTTATATTGCATTGTTGCATCTCTAATGATTATATAATAGTAACATAAATCACTATTGTATTTCAAATGAATATAGTACTATAGTTGAATTCTTTCTTATCTTAAAGGTTAAGAATATCAAGTAACCAAGGTAGCTTCCCTAACCTTTAGTGAGTGAGTCTTTTTTCCTAACTTATAGTGTACCATGCAACCACCCACCTCCACTCTAGAAAACATGTCACTCTCATCTATAAAGGTTTTCTCATCAAATTTTGATGTAAGCCTATTGGCGCATGATTGTTTTGTGTCATTGATTGAGAGCAATTGTGAGATTGAATTGGTTTCAAAGTAGAATGGGGTTGAAAGCATGTGCATACCCTAGTCCATGATAACATTGATGAAATAGAAAAAATTTGATGTGTAGAGAAGATGAACACTAATGAGAACATAAGAATATTGCTACACCATCTCCAAATGTAGAAATGATACCCACAAAGTGTATGTGAATTTTAGAATTACATCAATCATTTTCAAAGTAATTTGTGTATAGTTTGTGCATTCCAACCATAAGCACGCCCCTTATATATATATAGGGGAATTTGCAACTAATACAACATGTACTTGTGTTACACGGGGTCGACTCCCATCCGCTACCACTATAACCCCTAGGTTCCCCACACTTCCCGCAAGCATGGGACACATGTAAGACCAAGTGTGATTTGAACTCATGACCTATGTATACAACATGTGACTTCATATCAAGCTAATCACCAATGAGCCACACCCGTGTAGGCTACACCCCTTTTTAAGGTTAACTTGAGCATAGAATGTATCTTCCATCCATACTCCACATATTACTTTAGATAAGTAGAACAAATTCCCAAGTACTTCACTCTAAATATTTTTTTAATATGCACTTAAATACTACTGTTGTAGCATTAAAAAAAAATCTTTCATGCTAATTGGTTTCTAATTTTTTAATGATTTTTAGAATATGCTTCAAATTCGTGTAGTGGTCCCTCCTTCTTTTAGTCTCTTTTACATCCCTTAGTTCAATTTAGAAAGTCTTGTCTTCTTATTTTAACTCATTATTCTCGCAAGTATCATTGTCCCTCAAGACTATTGTTGGATCACTAAAGGAGAGCATCCCATTTGATTACCTATTTTAATGTGCAATCTGCATCTATTTAATTAAATTTAGTTGTGGATGTTTCGTTTCCTTGTTTCCCCACTCCTTTGTGGGATTAAGTTCCTTCTTTTGTTTTAGGTTTCAAATTCCCACCATTTTCCATAATCTCACTTTTTTTGCTTTTTTTGGCATTCTTGACCATAGGGGATTCACCTTGTGGATCAATATCTTTTCACATTCATTCATAAAGGGGGGTTTAATTTGTGAAAAATAACGTCAATATATTGTAGGTATTGGGGGGTTAGTGAGTAAGGAATGGGGCATTTATAGTTATTGGGGGTATAAATAGGGGTATCTAGTAAAAATAGGGAATATCTCATAAAATAGGGTTTTCTTAATTGGAAATATGTATTGGGAGGGGGGTTCAAACAGTCCAATATGTATTGGGAGGGGGGTTCAAACAAAACTGTTTTCATAGGTATTTACCAATATCTAGTGAAATTAGGGGTATTCTTTAATATCCCATGAATGGAGGCGCTATGTCATAGTTTCACTAAGTGAAGACCCCATGTTCTTAACCTTTTGTTTCATTTGAAGTTTATGAATATGCAGGCCACTCCAAGTAGTTTTATCATTCATGAGTTGTTGCATCGTTGCTTTATGAGAGTTTTCTAGTTTTGTTTGGAACAAAGAGTGATGGGCCCCTAAAATTGCTCCTTTCTCGATTATTTTACACTATCTTGGCATCATGTTTCGCCACAATTTAATATATTAAAGAGTCGCTTTTACTTTAATTTAATAACTAAAATCAATAAAAGTAAAATATGCCCGATTCATAAATTTTAATGTATTAAATATGATTTTTACGATGCTAATTTGGTCCTCACACCAACAAGTATTGTATTTAGATTATTATCAGACATGTGACCTAAGGCTTGTGGTCATCTACATTCTTTTTGCATAAATAAGACATAATCCCATATTTGCTTTTGGCATCCAACACTTGTTTCAATACCTGGTTTGGTTCCTATCATTCAAAATATTTAATTTAATAGGAATGCTAACATAGGAGAATTAAGTTCATAATTAAGAAATTGTGGTCTTTACACTTGTCACCACAATATCATTTCTTCACTCTCATTGTCGAATTCACTCGATAGTATTTGATGGTTAGTATCTTGGAAATGATTACATAACACCCACAAACATAAAATAAATTGAAACTATCCAAATACATTTTAAAACAAAATGAAATACATAGAAATGGAGTTTCTAATATAAAAATCGTCAAATAAATATACTTCACTATAACATGGTTTCTTAACAAGCATTTCATTTATGTTACAGTTGTGGTGGAATAAAATGTATTTACATTATAATGGTTATGTACATGAATTAATACAAATGGTGCAACCTAATACATATGTGCGTTGGCAATCAAACCCATAATTCTGCATTTACGGCACCCATTCTAGCACTCAATCCGACATTCCCGCCATTTATCCAAGAACCTAATTCCGGGCTTCACTTTTGAGCAATCTATGACAAATATGATGAAACTGTTCAAAACCCACTTCATAAACGACCCCATTTACCCCTAATGGTGGTAAATTTTTAAAATTGATGAACGGATTCGGAGAAATATTTTCCATAATAGACATGATTTTTCCAAATTTTGTTTGTTTCTATTTCTGGGTGTTCGTTGCATTTGTTATGGGATTCGATCCCATCCTTCCACATCATCTACAGATATCGTACCTTCAATATAAGACTTCTGGTATATGTAAAAGAGAGGTAGGGGAGGAATTAGGATAGAATAGCCGGTGCATCTATGTTTCATTCAAATAGACGATAGATGTGCGTAGAAATGATAGGGAGCTTGAACCAGATTGCTAATGAAATATTCAGATTTCAGTTCTATATCTTCATCTAATGCTGCAATGATTATCCATTTTAAATTGGAAAGGGCCCTCTGACTCAATTGGTAACTATGTGCTCTACATTTCCAGAATTTCGATTAAGTTTCCAATACTAGCATTTGATAGTTGAATGACAGTTTATTTTGTTTTGAGAAGTTTATTTGCATTAGTACATTAGCATTCAAAGTTTCAGATTGTGAATAAATTGATGGAATGAAGAAATGAATTCATATTTGAATGGATTTTACTTCTACTATCTACTTTACTTTACTTTACTTTGAAGGAGTATGCATTTCATTACATGTTGCAACATTAGAATAGATTTCAGTGTTTGTTTGTTTAGGTTAAAGACTAGTGGTTTGAGAGTTTCATTGGGATTTAATTTGGTATCGATTGGTATTGGAACTCAGAAATGATTTGAAATGAATATGTATTAAAATTTTAGTTGATGATTGAAATGTCAGAAGGGGAGTAAATAGCAGCAGTGATTTGAGAGTTGATATTAATTTATTTTTTTTTTTAATTTGAAGAGAAGACTGTTTTGATTAAGTATATATGGATTCCGAGTATATGCTAGCAGCGTTTATTTGTTTAAAAGTGATTTATGGATTGGAAGTGTGGAAGTTGATTTAATCAAACATGTTTTCAGAGTTTATGGTTGAGAAGTAGATTGGAAATCTGAATGTATGATTAGTTCCATCTTTTCTATGGTTTATTTGAGAGCAATTGTAGAGAACAAAATTAATATTAGTTAGTACTTGTTTTGCAAGGGAAAGGATTGTATCTTCTCGCAGTGATATACTTAATGGCACTATTGGTTTAGTCCTTGTTCAATCATTAAGGAAAAGAAATAAGGAACTAATGAGTTGTGTTGTTCAACGAGTGAATTAAGTGAATCTCAGGTCATATCAATAAAAGTCTCTACAGAACATTGGACCATTGTGTTTTGAACAAGGATTTGAATACGATTTGAGAAATGTTGAAATGAATAATGACAAGCCTTAGTAAAGCTTCAATTTGCATGTATTAGTTCATCATTGACATTGCAGCAGTTGTGGAGTCAATATGATTATTTTATGTTGCCATTATATAAGATTCATTTCAAGAAGCTTGATACCTGAAATATTAGAAACAAATTTCCTTTAGAATTGTTAAAGTTAGTTTTACTTCGTATTGAAGTTGGGTTAACTTATGAAGTTTGAAGATATTTTGATAGTTTGGTGAATTTAGTTTGGGTTCTTCATTCAATCTACACATATTGTGTTGGTGCCTCGAAGCTTACAAGCCTCGGGAGTCGGGTTGACATTTTTATGTCAGATATTTATAGTGATATCATTTGCGTGACAAAGAGATGGTTTTTTAAATTTCCTGAACTACAAAGAGTGTTTATTGCTAAAAATTCACAGATTTGCACATTGGTCAATTTTCCTTTCTATTCTCATTAAATTAGGCACAATTCCCTTAGTTTAGAGTTCTATTTCCTTGCCTTGAACCTTAAGCACTTATTGAGAGCCCTTGCCCCCCTTAGGTGGCACTTTTTGTCTTCTTTCGCTTCTATTTTAATCATTGTTCATGGAAATTTTACTTTTCTCTTGGAGGCCTTGCTCCTCTTGTTTGTTTCTTGGATTTCTACAATTTCCTTAGATACCCATGGCCTGTCCTCTTTGTACCCCTTCTCTATTTTGTAGGTATAGGAGTGGAGGAGCGTCTTTCAAAAAGGAGTGTTTCTATCACAACATTTGGTATCTCTGTTTAAAGATATTTTTGCATGAGAATTCGCATTCTCCATCATTTTTTGAGGGACCTCCCAATGTTTTTTGACACAATAGTGAAAATATTATTCATGGATTTTCAATAGGTTTCTCATGATTATCCCCTTGCTCAAGGTTTGAAACCCAACATCCTTGCACCAATTCATTGCTACTCTCACTCCCCATTTTCCTAGGTTCTTATTCCATCTTGCTTGGAACTCCTCTTTTCCCACCTTCTACCATCCTTCTCTTGGACTCATTCTCCTTAGTTTGGAGAACATGGAAGGAGAATAGTACACTTGCACCTACCAACCAATAAAGGATGACTAACACATTATAGGTTCAAGGCTCCAAAGCTTCAATTCGAGGGCACTACTGGGATTCACATTCTTTTTTTTTCTTGCTCTCAGGCGCAATATTTTATTTTATTGTGTTTTCTTGTTCATATCATAATGTTTCATTTAATTTATATCATTTTAAGGAGTTTAGGGAGTCTCACCGTTATTTGGTGGCTCTCCATCATAAAAGTAGGTGCAGAAGGGTTTTCGCCCCCTTTTGGCAGACGATAGAAGGGTTTCTTTTAAGTCTCCCCTGGTCGGCGGTTTCTCCTCTCCACTGGGGATGTCACCGTCTACAAATATTTCTCTTGATACTCTTGGACAAAAAGGTTGTCAGTCTTTATCAAAAAAAAGTTTTGGCCGATTTTTCACCCCAATTAATGACATATTACTTATGAAAGCATATAAATATAAACAAACATATATGTAAGTAAATTTGATCCTTCAAAATGAAAATAGCAATATATATACTTCACCAACCAACCAATCCTTTGTATTGATATGTATAATCATAAACCTATATTATTAACTCTTACCTTTGTAATTATTTTAGTACTTATGTTATATGGAGAATTGGACCATACTTTGTCCATATTAGCAATACTTTTTCCTTGGGAATGAAAGTGATTGAAACTTGAATTTATAGTTGGAACATAATGTTCGTGCTTCATGTTTTCCTTGATCTCACGGTTTACTAACTAAAAAGAGCTTAAAAAAATTGCCGAAAACTCATCTAAGCTTAAAGAATTTCTCTAAGCAAAGAATTTTTTACAAAATGGATTTTTTTTTTCCCGTGAATCACTCTCTACTCCTTACCATGGAAAGTTGTTTTTCCAAAATGAAAGCAAAGTTATTTTATTATCATATATGCGCATTTAGTCAAATTCCTAAATTTTGATTTTTAAAGATAAATAAAAACAACAAAATTATATTAATACAAAGTATACAACTAAAACTAATGATGACCCTCACATCTAGTATGAGGATCCTTGTGGCAATGCATACATTCAACCACGTTTCGAATAAGATGATATACTTTAAAAATGGGTGTGAACATTTTAAATATAATCTACATGGATAGAAAATTCATTTAATTTGATATTTAAGTATGATATTATTTATTTTTTAATTGGGTAATTTAAAATTTTAATACAATTTCAAAAAAAATTATTAGAATTTTTCAAATTTTAGGTTACAACTATTAAATTTTAGAATTTTGAGTGTTCTAAGGGTGTTTGAGGATAGTGAATCCATTCCTACTATCAAAATCCCAAATCATAGTTAAATTCCCATTTTACAAAATAAAATAATGGTAAGGTTCCACCTATAAATAGCCATTTGATTCAAATCCTCCAATTTTCAGACATCGCATTCTTTAATATATAAAAATCAGTACATTTAAATTTTTATAAAAGTACCCTTTTTTTTTGTTATTTCTTCATCATTTGTAATATTCATATATCAATATTCTTTATTATGAAAATATTAATTTTTAGTTTATTTGTATTAGGCTTGAATACTACATAAGCTATCTTACAGACAATTCACATTTCTAATATACAAACAATAATGTTTCAAATAAAATAATATACTTATTGATATATTCTTTATTATGAAAATATTAATTTTTAGTTTATTTTTATTAGGCTTGAATACTACATAAGCTATCTTAGAGACAATTCACATTTATAATATACAAACAATAATGTTTCAAATAAAATAGTATACTTAAAACTATTGATCTGATGATGGATATATATTATTTGTACTATTGAATCATTGTATTTTTTTAAAACTATTGATGATACACCACATGTGATAGATAATAACTATATGTGTATGGAATCTGGCGGAGTCAGGTTATATGGGCCCAAGTTAGGGGTAAGGAGACATATGTCTAAAATTGAATATGATGTCATAAACATGTTAATATGATTTATAATTACTTTGAATGATGTTATTTGATACATATCTGTAGATGTGTGCAGACAAAGGGATGGTTTTTTTCAATGCAACTTTAATATCAAGGTAAGGATTGTATGAATAGGGTGTGACATATGTACACTTAAGAGAAGAGAAGTAGCATCCATATTCCTACCTACCAGAAAATCCCTTGATATGATGGGATAAAGGATTCATGTTCTCACCCAAGAGATTACATGTTGTCTTGAGGGTAGGCCACATATTCGACCACTCATGATATATAACTAAGGAGTATGCAATAAGGATGTGGAGTCCTTATTCCTCAATGACCATCAGTCTTTCACCATGAGTAAACATGATGGATTTAGCGAGGTCTTGTACATGTTACATTAATCATCCCACCCTTCAATTGTGTGTACTTGAAGGGTTGGATTGAACATGGCCTAACCCTTGGTATATGTTTAAAAGGGTTGGAGTGATCATGTCCTTGCCCTTGATATTGTTAATGGTTGATAGTTATCATTTTGAGGAAGAGTATCATTTACATACATGGAATTTGGAAACAATACATTTTGAATAATAGAAATGGACTCATGAAATTATTATTCGAATAGTTAATTTGTATTCAATTAGCAAGAGGGAATATCTATGGGTAAAATAGATTTGATTTCATTTTGAAAAAATGAAATGGAAACTAAGCAATAGCGAAATGCATTAATGATAAATTATTCATCTCCTATATTAAAGGTTTTGATTTATCTAAAGTCAACAATCATGTGCAGATACCTAAAAGAGTTGGAAAAGATAAGAAGGGGTATAAGTGCGAAAAAATATAAAATTTGTTTCGAGTTGGGTGAAGAAATTAATTAATTAAGTTAATTAGAAATTAGAATTATGCACAAGAGAGACATGTGTCTGGGTGAATAATAGGAATATTAGTGAATTAAAAATTAGGATTTTTTTCATAAGAAGTCATGTGACAACTTTCACAAGTATTATAAGAAGAGAAGGGATGGTGTCCATGGTGATGGGAGGAACCTGCTGCTCAATAATACTAAATGGTTGCCCTAATGTTGGAATTTTTCATGGTGAAATGGTTGAGAGTTTGGTCAAGTTTGTTTCAAATTTCTCATCAAATTTTGATTCTTTTTGAAGAGGGGACTCCACATATCTCATTGAATATATGCACAATCTATTGGAGAAGAGGGTACAACCCATTCATATTTTCTATTTTGTATTCACCTTCATGCATCCCTTGTATCTTGGGGGTTTCAAGGGGGGAAAAGAGTGCCCTTAGTATACATTAAGGTGCAAATATATACCAAATTTGTGATGGAAAAAAGAGGTGAAATATGTAGAAGTAAGGTGGTAAGATGCCATTATGCATGACCCCAACCTCAACTTACACAACAACCTTCTCCCCAAAGAGAGGAGGGATATAAGGGTATATATGTTGGTGAATTTAGAACCATTATGTAGTTGTTTCAAAGAATCTAGTGGCAATTTAGTTATGGGTGAGGAATCAACAAATACACCTAGAGGTAACCCATATATATAATTGCAAATGGTAAAATTTATTTTCTTTATGGTAATACTAATGGAGAGTTGGTTGAAGCATATCTAGAGACCACGAACATGTTATTTTCATTATGTATTTATTCTACTAATCACAAAACAAAAACGTCTATATTCCAAATTAAGGGGAGCACCTTATTATGGTGGAAGAAATTATTACCATAGCTTTGGATAGATATTTTTGAGCTAACCTGGGAAATATTTGAAGAATGGTGCCAAGAATGATACCTCTTAGAAGAATCCATATAAAAGGAAATCATATGAGTTTAATGCATTAAGGTAGGTAGGTAGAACTATAGCAGAATAAGAAGCTAGATTTATGAAGCTATTAAGATATGCCCCTAATTAAATACAAAAAGTTGAAGGAAAAAAATTGTAAATGGAATGAACCACCCTATTAAAGGAAACATGCTTATACTAATGCCTCACACTTTGAATGAGGTTGTTCAAATAGAATTAACTGCTAAGGAAGATCCTTTGGGTGGAGGCTAGTTTTGACCACTTATACCACTAGTTATTGGAGGGCCTACACAAAGTCATTTAGTAAGACATGGTTCTAGATAATTTATAAGGCATAGAGAGGAATTAAGAAGACATTTTCTAGGAGTTGAAAGACAACATGTAGGGGGGGGGAGGATAGTATTTTAGGACCCATATGAAGTAGGGTGGTACACACCCACAAAAGGAATAATAGAGAAGCATATCTACTTTAATCCATATGAGGATATAGAAGTAATATCCCAAAGAAGGATTCTATATGTGTGAACGGCCTAAATGTTAAAGGGTTTGTTCATGACTATGCAACATGACAAATAGGTGTAGATTCTTATGATAGTGGACAATATGGACAAAGCATTTGATTCATGTAGTGGTAAAAAACTTCCAAGTAGAGTATCAATCCATAGTTTTACATGAGACCATGTCGATAAAATAAATGCAATTACTTTTTATTTATTAACTGATCTAAGAGCAATTAAAAGTTTTGTTTCTCTAAATGCATTGTCTAGATGTGATTTAGTGTAAAATAGGAAAATGGATTTTGACTTAGTTGAGATGGATTTATGTATTAAACAAGGGGGTAGGACAGTTGGTAAAATATTGTAAACTTGATATGGGGATATTTATTATCCATATAACTTTAAATACTACTACTTTGGCATCATATAATACAATCCTTTCTATGGATTATTTGGAAGCCCATGAAGTGATCCCTTATTGAAAAATCAAGATACTTCATTTTATAGATGATTTAGGATAAAATAACATTAGTAGGAACCAAGAGAGAAATATATTCAAGATTAATTTTAGCCTTATATTTGAAAATGAGTCTTATAAAATGTTGTTAGATGTATGTAGTCATGGATGTAAACACAAAGAATTATCTAATGTATATGGTATGACACCCTATGTTTTCACAACTTTCCCATTGCATTTTTGGAAAGTTTTCCTAGACTAACACCTAAGAATGAGTTAGAGTTCAATATTGAACTTAAAATAGGGGCATAACATATCTCCAAGGATCCATATTGTATGAAATATATGGAAATACAAGAGTTATAGATGTAGCTTCAACAAATTCTAGGCTTGATATTGCTTCAACTTAGTTAATTACTTAGGGGAGCATCAACAATTTTTGTAAGAGAGAAAGATGGATCATTTAGCCTTTGTATTGATTATAGATAGTTGAACAAGTCCATCATTAGAAACCAATACCCTTTAACTTGAATTGATGATGTATTTTGATCAAGTTAAAGGGAACACACTATTCTCTAAAATTCCTCTATAATTCAATAGCATCAGTTGAAAATTTAATGAAGAAGACATTCCAATGATTGTGTTCAAGAAACATTTTGGAAATTATAAATTTTTGGTGGTACCCTTTGGGTTGATCAATTCCCCAACAATATTTTTGAATTTGATGAATGTGGATTATTTTGAAAATATATAGATAATTTTGAATAAGTTTTTTTAAACGATATACTTATATGTTCTTGAACACTAGCCTAGGAATGTGAGGAACATTTAAGGTTATTTTTTCTATTCCTAATTAGAAAGAATAAGTTATATAATAAAGCTTCTAAAATATGTGTTTTTCCAAATTGAGATTCATTATTTGGGACACATTATTTCAAGAGAGGGAATTCTTGTGGATCGAAAAATTATAGAGGCTATTTTGGAAGGCCAACGCCTACTAATGTACATGAGGTGCATAGTTTTATGGGATTAATTATGTATTATAGGAGATTTGTGTGTAGAAGGTTTAAAAAAATATCTAACCCAATATTCAAATTACAAAATAAAAATAAAAAGCTTGTATGGATAAAGGAGTGTGGGAAAGCCTTCAACAAGCTCAATCAATTATTAACATTAACTTTTATCTTGAAGGCTCTTGATATGGAACAATATTTTCTAGTATGTATAGATGTTTCCAATAAAGGATTAACTGTAATATTGATGCAAGATTCTAGATTGATTTTATTTGCTTCTAGGAAGATTAGTTTGCACCAAGATTACTACGCAACTCATAATTTAGAACATGATGTAGTAGTGCATGAATTAAGGCTTTGGATACATTGTTTGGTAGGATACAAATTTGAAAATAAGACTTATCACCATGTCCATTAGTATATTTTTGCACAATATCAATTGAATTTTATGCAAGGATGATGATCATATCTTAAGGGAATAATAAACAAAATGGATGATGATTTAAGTTGTAGGCCTCATATATTTTCAATCTTGTCTTTGAAGACTAATCTAAGAGATTGAATATTGGGTTAAAACAACATGATAAATGGTATTAATAGGTGAAATGGCATTAGACGATGATGCAATGAAAATATCTATGTATGAGGGATATACCTTGGATGGGGATGGTTTACTAAGACTTCATAAAAGGGATTCATGTACCATACAATGAATATATTTGCAATTTAATATTAAGGAAGTCTCACCAATCCCCCATATAAAACTAATCTTAGAGGAAAAATATGTCTACAAATTTAAATCCATTGTTGTTTTGGATGGGAATGAATAAGGATGTAGTAATTTATCTAGCTCGATGCTTAAAATGCCAGCAATGAAAGGTTGAACATCGATACCTAGTAGGGTTACTAAATCCTGATACAATCCCAAAAACAAAATGGGAATTAATATCAATGGATTTCATAGTAGGATTGATGATGATATCAAGGATTTGTGATTCTATCTAGAAGTTATGGATACTTTAACAAAAAGTTCAAATTTTATCTCAATAAAAACAACTCAGAAAAAGCATTAGATATGGTTAGAGTCTTTGTAAATTAAATATTAAGAGATCACATTTCCTAATAAAATAATTATGATAATGGATTAGCGTTTATAACTAGATTTTAGACAAGGCTCTAGGAGGCTTTATGAACTCAACTCAACTTTAGTATGGAAAATCACCCAAAGAAAATTGGTGAATGACCTTGCTATCGAGACTGCAATGCTTCATTTGGGAGAAACAAGTGGAGATTATCAATATTGTTGATGATATATCCATGTTGAGTTCCAAGAGGATATTAATGTGGGTACCCTCAAGGACTACATCAAAACTTGGGTTGATCAAGTGATTGAAGAAGCTGTTAAAGATTCTTAAAAGAAGTTGGGGTAGTTGGAATTATTGAACATGTTGGTAAGGATAATTTGAAGAACGACAAACAAGTAAAGTGAAGAATCCATAGAAATAAAATTTGTATGATGTAGTTCTCAATTTTTGTTTTTATTATTGGAAATGTTGATTCATTTAGTCTTTTCTAGTTTAATTTTCTAAACTAACCTATAATTTATCTTTCCATATATTATTTCAATATCTGTGCTTACAAGGTTTGAATGTGTCACATAATTTCCCTTGACGATGAAGACATTCAATATTTGTTTATTTAGGTCAATAGGAACCTAAAGATCCATTGATGGCAAACATTTTTATAGACCCATAAAAAATAATTTTGGGATCAAGTTAGTTTAAAAAAAAATATCCATGGAAAGTTATTCAATGGTTGTATTGTCCTTTTTCAAATGAAGATACTTTTTTCGGAAATGAGGGTCCTCAAATGGGGACCCTCCCAATATGGTAGGATATCATATTTTTTATGTTGCAATTCTCCTTCAATCTAAGTGTCATTAGACACAACTCAAGGCATAAGTGAATTTAGAACAAGTGGCAGCCTATTGTAAGGAACAAGCATTCCATATATATGTATTTAATGTAGAGTAAGGGTCCTTAGACTCTTACTCATGTCTCATGTCCCTTTTATCCTTTTTCTTTTAGTGGAGTGGCCTCTATTTATGCCTTATTCTAGTTAATTCTCTGGTTGTGGTGGGATAATTATGACAAGAATGTTATGTGAAAGCACTTGTTGATGGGAGTCAGGTTCTATTGGAAATCTCTTAGGTCCTATTTTATCTCCATTCGATAGAGGTAAGGTTTCTCTTGAGACTTATAATTTTTATGGACTCTCAACTTTTCAAAATTTGATCTGTGTTCACTCATCTATTCATAGTACTTTAGATTTTCCTTTTTATAGTAGATTTGATGATGTCCTAATAAATTTTTTAGATAAGAATGGAGATTGTATTAGAGCTTATGGATTGGAAATTCTAGAGTTTTTGTTTAGATGCTTATAAATGCAATGTTAGTATGCCTTATGGTTTGACAAAAATATTGTCGATCTTCTTGGTTGAGAGGGGATATGGTATCTCTAGTTCAATTATAGGAAGGATAAGGACATGATTTCATTATCATTCTATCAAATAAGTATATTTTTATGTCAATTATATTCCCTAGAAATAAATAGGTGTAATATTGCTAAATCCCTTTGTTTAAAAAAGAGACTGTTCTTGTCACATTTGTTTCGAAATTATTGGGATTTGGTTCTCTATAATGTTAAGAGGGCGTTCTTCTCATCTCTGCATGGCCAATCCTTTGGGTAAGTCTTGATCCAATGTGGAGAGTGATTTCAAAGTATAGATATATTTAGAAAATGTGGAGGCTAACATGTAAAGTTGAAGCGGGCCTTGGAACGTTATAGCTTGAAAATAAACAACTTAAGAAAGAAATAGGAGGTCAAGTTAAGTAAACATAGCTCTAAATTTGGGAAAAATTACAAATACATTGGCATGCACTTCAATATAGTTCTTATATTTACATGTGGATCTCATATAGCTATAGGGAAACCATGGAATTCCATAGACTGTCAAATAATTCCCTAAAGAAGAAAATACAGATCAACAAAATGGCCAAATCATAATTTAGTAGCAGTAATCATTTATCATGGACATAGAGAAAGAGGATGTTATTGTGGATGGATCCCATGATGTTTTTTTTAATGATTTAAACATGTGTTTTTTCTCCTTGGTCAATATAATAATAATAATAATAATCTAATTTTAAGGTCACGACCAAGAAAAACAAAAAATTGGCGTATGAGAACCCTTTGTTTGTGGTACATGGAACCCAATTTCAAAATTATTTGAAATAATAATCTAATTTTAAGGTCACGACCAAGAAAAACAAAAAAATGGCGTATGAGAACCCTATGTTTGTGGTACATGGAACCCAATTTCAAAATTATTTGAATGATAAAGTATATGTAGGTGTAAATATGTTCAACAATAGAGTTTTAGGAATGATAGGATAAATTATGGAGTGAGTTGGTCAAGAGTCCTCTTACAAGTTTTTTGTTTTCAAATCTAGCTCTATAAATCTTGTTGCAATTTTGTAATTTTGGAGTGACATGTACTATTCTTGGCTATTTCCATCTCCTATGGCTTGTTCTAATATAAATTGGTACTTGTTTTGGTAAAAAAAGATGGTTGTATTATGTTTTTTCATTTCATGCTTTCTTGATGGAGGGTTGAAATCATGACTATATATCCATTGGGATCTTTAAGAGTTTGAAGGATAAATTGTGTAATTATTGCAATAATTTCATGTTGTGTATGTAAATTTCCTCTGCATGAATTATCTTTAGTAAAATCTCAATGTTGAGGAGAGTCTCTAAGGGATTGAGAGAGTACCCTCCTTCATTTTTAGAGAGGTGGTACTCCTCTATGTAAGGGATGGATCTACATGGGATAACCTTTTAAATTATGGGTAGTACATAAGAGATAAAGCCCGCAAATATTTAATCAATATGATCTTAGCATAAGTAAATATTTCCATCAATATTTGTTTGCTTGAGAATGGACAAAGCAACCTAAATGCATGTAAAAATAAAAGTACAAATAATGATACGATATTCAATCAATAGCTAAAAAAAGTACAATGCCACAATATATAAAACAAAGATTAACTCAAGATAATGCATTTAGAGAAAATCTACAAAGGAAACACGAGACTACTAGAAATCTTTACATAATTTCTCATTCAAAATTATAAATATCCAAATGTATATATACTCAACATTTCAAACCTCCATCAAGAAACCATGCAATGATGAAAGATAATACAACCATTGAAAGCTTTCCATGGAGCTCTTTTTTAATAATTTGGTCCCAAATTTTTTTTTATTTTTTTTGTGTCTAGAAAAATGTTTTCCATAAATGACACTCCATATTCTTATTGACCTAAATCAATATTATAATGGAAACAACCCAAGACCCTATCAATAAGTAGCATTATTACGTAAGAATAAATTATAGTAGTTGGGCAAGTTCCCAGATATCACAAGAACTGATTGACTAGGAAATTATGGAATAGAAAACTCCATACACCATTCATTACATTGGCCACCTTAAAAAAATTCAAGAATCCTCACCAGAAGCCAAAAGAAGGCCCTCAAATTGAATCAATAAATCATATTGGAAGGAGAAAGTTATATAGTAAAAAACCTTTTGAGGTCACCTCCTATCTTATCCCCATATCCTTCTTAACCAAGAAACCCTTACTATATACCAGATTTTGAAATGGTACATAGGAAAATATGTGAATATAAAACAAAACCAAAAGGATTGTAGCAAAAGTATCCTAAGCGAAGACAAAGGATGATCCCCTTGGATTTTGATGGGGAACCAAAACCAATACCAATATTTCCTACAAGATGTCTTCCCCCATTTAATGGTGACAATTCAAAAGGCACATGGATCAATATGTTGCTATATGTGACAATTGTTTCATAACTCATGATAAAGTGAGGGTATTTATTTAAACCCTAGTGGTCCTAATGGTAAAGTGGTTTAGGTCCTTAGTAGTTAGATTTGTTATTTTTTTATGATATCAAGGATGTGTTTCTAACTTAATACACTCATCCTATCACTTGTCATACTCTCTTTGTGTAGTTCACCCAAGTACAACTGGAAAGGGGAAAAACAATTTCCAATATTTTAATCTCATGCTTTTATTAAACTTTACAACTAAAACCCGAGAACCAACACCCTAATGACCATGTAACATTCTATTGTTATAAGAGTTGCATGCCTTCCAATATAATTATGCATTGAAAATTGATTGAATAAATACAATCAAATATGTCATGTGAAGGGCCCATGAGATGGAAGAAAATATGCTCAAGAGCAATGTTGAGTTGATATTATATTAGGGAGTGTTCAAAGAAAAATGAACAATCTCTCAATATAATAGAATGGAAAGATTTCTACTACTTATAAATCCATTCCAAAAAGAGGCATGGGAAATGGGATGTTCCACAATCAACCCCCTCATGTGAGAAACGTCCCCAAGTGTGTAGATGAATCTCATGATACTTAGGACATTGAACTACATTAGCTCAACAAAATAGTCCAACAAGTCTAAATTGAAATTATTCATTTGAAAAGGGAGAGAGAGAGAGAGAGAGAGAGAGAGAGAGAGAGGAGGAGGAGGAAAGTACCTCTTGAATATTAAACTCCACCCCATGGGATGATTTGATCATGTCCACCCATGGATATATTGACACCAGGACAAACACATATTGTTGAGAGATTTTGGTTCAAACGAGATCATGGGTGATAGATAAAAGGGGGTGTTTGCAAATCCCAAAACTAGTAGTCATATTTTAAATCCAAGGCGGGTTATCCCAAGGTAGCAATAAATCCTACACTTCGCAATTGGGTTTGAGAGAAAGTAGGAACTATCATAGTTGTAATTGAAAATGATATATAATGTAGTTAATGATCTCAATAACATGTTATATTTGACTCTCCTTTTCATAGAAGTAGCAAAAATACCTCAGCAAAGGGAAAATCTACTATGAGCATTGAATGTTGGAACTACAAGTGTTCCTAGCGTTGATAATTTCACCAACAATTATTTTGATCTACCACATCCAATATTACAAAGAAATGGTAGAAAAATCCTTATATTCTTTTCTTCTTTAGAAATCAATGAGCTTGCCTTGCATAATTAATGGATGGTAGATAGTGGGGCAATAAATAACATAAGGTTTTTTTTATCATGGAAGCAATAGATTTGTAGTGCACCCACTATTATGAATCCAACGAAGGTATTTGTGCCATAAAATATAGAAATGTCCCAACTTACAAAGAGATTAAATATTTGTGTGCTTGGATAAGTGTTGCCCCACACATCCACTCAATATTCACCATCACAGTAATAGATCTCTTGACTTCATATAGGATAGATTGGTCGTGTTCAATAGATGGTTACCCCATGAATGATATAAATTGCAATGATGTTTCCTAAAAAGGGTAGAGGTTATACCAAGATCCAAGATCCCTCAAAAACCAAAGCATCTAATATCTTTTAAAAGGAAGCGGATTGAAGGATTTGAAAGGTATTTGGATGGAGTATTGGGAAGCTATACAATTCTTAATGACGATGTCATCAAAACATAACAGGTTTCCATGATATCCCCTCCATCTAAAGGATTCAATAAGATGACTTTTGATGGAGCCTATACAAAATTAGAATCTAGTGTAAACATGATTTTAAAGATCCCAAGGGATAAGTGTATCATCACTCAATTAGGATGCAATTTGAGTGTACCGATAATGCGGTAGAGTATGAGGCCTTATTGTACGAGATATTATTGGCCTCAACAATGAAATTCCAAGATCGCATTGTAAGAGGAGATTCTAAGTTAGTAATTAATCAATCTAGAAGGAGGTACATAATTAAGAAGAGGAGATTGAAAGCATACACCCAAAGTCTCTAGAGCTAATACAAAACTTTAGTACATTCAACATATGACTTGTTCCCAAAGATGAAAACTTCCATGTGAATTCCTTGGTACTGTCAACCTCCCTCTTTAACCCCCACACATCTTCACAACTAATTCATTTCAGGTTGTTGCGTAAGGGATTGAGAAAGTTGGAAGGGAGACGAAGGAATTAGGCATGATGCCACTATGTAGATTGATAAGGTTCTCTATGTGAGAGTGGTGTTTGCGTGTTTCATGGTTTTATTGATGTCCTATTTGAGATAAATATCAATTTGCTTCAGTAAAGCTTCTTTAATAATGATAAAACCTATAAAATCTCATACATATTGCACAAGTATTGTATACATAAGAAAAAAAGAGTGTACACACAAATATTGTATACATAATATGGAGAGAAAGAGAGAGAGAGTTGAACTACTTCATTAAATCTTTTTAAAAAATGATCAAATGTATGAAGTCCCATCCATATATATACATGCATAATATATACTATTATAAACTCGTGCATGATATATATAATTAAAGAAAATTTTAAAAATTAATACTAATTATTATATTCACCAATTTAATACAAAATTGTCTACTTACATAATGATCAATTAATTAATGGAAAATCGTCATTTCTTTTTGTAAATTACATAAAAGCTTTAAAATAAAATTAAAAAATCAAATCATATATATAAAACCAATACTAGAATTTCTCATCGTTATCATTTAGATATCATTTAAAAATATATATATATATATATATATATATAACACCAAATAACCTTGCCTTACTCTCTATATAACCAAATAAATATATATATAACACCAGATAACCTTGCCTTCCTCTATGTTGACAAATTACTATGTTTCTAATACCATAAATATTAAAATAAATAATAATAAAAAGAGCATGACATATAAAATTCCATAAATTGTAAAAAGTGACTTGCACAAAAAAGAAGAAAAAGCATGCCATATAAAATTCCATAAATGAGCAAAAGTCATAATCTAAGTTGCTCAAAACTGAAAAAGCACACAAAAAGACAATGCATCAAAATCGTGGACCTTTCGACCCCCACTTTTAAAAGTCGGTTAGATATTTTTCTTTCCAAAGATTAGATATTTTTCTTTCCAAAGATTAGATATTTTTCTTACAATGTCAAACTCAAACGTCCAAAAGTAAGAGGAAACTTAATTTCGAAGAAAGGAAATCTGGATAAGGTGCGTTATTCTTTCTTTAATTAATTAATTCTTTATTTCAATGTGGTCAAATGTTGTTTAATTTTCTTCTCTTACAAGTAAACAAAATGAACATGGTAATATGTAAGGACATTTATACTTACCTTGGTACCATTAAATAATATTTCCTCTTAATGGTGTTTCCAGAAGCCACCTCCTTTACTCGTGTTTAAAGCTTTTCCTCGATATTTTTGTTTGCCCATTGGCATTTGCATTTTAAAAGAAAGATGTATTCAACTTGGTTTCCATCTTCTTTTACATATTGTATTCTAAAAGAATTTATGTCTTCAATTTGGTTTCCATCTCCACTTCTATATGTGTATTTTAAAGAACGAAGGAGCCCAATGTTTTGGTCAAAATTGTTATTTAGTATTTTAAAATGTTTAGATATTTAGTATTTTAAAGTGTTTAGAATTTTTTAAAGAATAAGTTTTATTGTTTTTTATTATTTTAAAATATGTTTACAAAGCATTAGGATGCACATCTCATTAAAGTTATCCATTACCTTAAAGAGATAGTTATGTCTACTCCTTGTTCTTTGTAACTAACAAGTTTATGGAGATACTTCCCCATTATTGGTTAGACAAGACAGTGGTAATGGATTGTGCGATTGCATGGATACATGAAGATGTGTTCCAAATTTTAGTGAAATGTGGTGATAAAAGTTTGAAAAGTTACATATTCTTTAGATCTAAGTCTTCAAAACTTATGTATGCCTTATGTATTTTGATTTGTGGATACAAAATATTTTTTAGGGAATCGTATTTTCTATTGTCGAATCCTTGGCGAAGTGAAACCTTGGGTGCCTCTCGTGAGCATTTGGAATCCCATCGGGAGATGGCATAGAGAATCGACAACAGTGGTATAGGAAAACTTGCTCGGAAAGACATCGGAATGTGTGAGGCAACGATAGACACACCGAAACTGTGGATTCATCAATAAGATTCTCCTGGGAAATAATTAGACCATTGGTTCAGTTGGTAGATACTTCCAACAAACAGTGGTGTGCTCTTGCCTTGGCAAGGAATCGAGCACTAATGCCAAGGAAGGGAGTTCCTGAAAGCTTACATGGAAGAGTAAGGTGGAAGGAATACCCCAACAAAGAAGCCCACCCACGGGGGCATGATGAATGCCGTGCTTGAATAAGGAAGGTTGGGATCCCATAACATGTGGAAGACAGTGTATCAAAACGTGGAGCATGGGAAAGGACTCACGAAATTACCCAACAAGAGAGCTATCGAAGGATTGGTCCGAAGTGTGGAAATTTTACATGATGGGAAAAGTTATCGAAACATGAGTCATCCAAATGCTTGAAGAGTTGCAAGTAGATGTGAGTCGGTAGGGATGCATCCGTCGAAGATCCCCTAGACACATATCTATAAGGGAAGTATGGCAAGCACAAAGTGAAGAGGTCAAGAAAATGAAACAAGACAAGTAGGAATCGTAGGAGTGAAAGGAGAATTATGGAAGACAATGACTTGGGCGCAGTCTAGGAATAGGGAGAGACAAGTGTCATAGGAGGTGGTCCTGCAAATGCAACCCGGAAGAGATTTGTCGAGATAGGGAATTCTCTTGGGGTTTCCTTGTAACAAGAGTTTCATCCCATTTGAGCACACTCCTGGGAAGGTTGTGGTTGTCCACCTCCCGGACTATTGTATTGTTTCTTCTTAATAGAAATTCTTGGATGCACCCCATTGAGGTGTCACCAATTGCAAACATGTGTTTCTCTATGTGTATGTGATCTTGTGCAACTATGTTATAACTTAACATAATCAAGTTTACACATGATAATAAGAGTATGCATAGTCTGGAAAACTCAGATCGAACTGGTCTCACAACTAGGAGTGGGGTTTGGGTAGTGCCACATGGTTGGGAGAAGGAGAGAGACTTCGGTTTCAAGCTAGACACCCCAGGTCCATGGCAATTTGTATCATCAAAAAGGTTGCTAGAAGTAAATTTTTAGTAACGGTGCACCTAAGATGAAGTACGTCAGGATATGTGCACCTAGGACATAGTGCATTGGGAGAGGTGCATCTAAATCATAGGATGTTAGTGGAAGTGCACCACACATCCTCAAAGGTTTGTCAATAGTATGTTAGGTGAAGCCTTTAGTAGAATATCAGAAGTATTGTTGGGAGTGTGTCGGTATGTTCTAGGTAGAATCAGTACAAAGTTTGAAAAAGACGTTGGACAAAAGGGAAAGAAGGTAGGGATGGAAAAATGCTCCACTAGAAAAATGTTGGGCATGGGAGAAGAACTGTTGGTTGGGTATGATGCAAAGACAACTTATCACTATGAAGACAATGACAATGAACATGCTCTGAAAACTCCAAAGATGAAAGTTAGGTTCATGACATTGGAAAAAAAAGTTCAACATATGACAATGAATATTTTTAAACACAGTGAGAAGATTGAGAACTTTGGGGAAGAGATGTCCAAGATGGGACAAGGGTTCAAGAAGGTTGTGAGTGAATGTCAAAGTACTACAAACATGCTAATGGAGCTAATAAAGAGTAGCAATGATGGGAAGATATAGCGTTAGAAGACTTGGTGAAAGCCACGTAGGCATAAGTCAAAGACTAATATGACACCATCAGCGTGCTGAAATAGGATATTGTCGGAGGGAATGGTTCAAAAGCTCCTATGAGAATCAAAATGAAAGAACTTGATTTGTACAATGGAACCCAGAATGCCAAGGTACTCGGTAACTTCTGTTGGGACATTGACCAGTACTTGGAGTAGTTGAACGAAAGTTCAAATGGATCCAAGGTGAACATTGTTGCAATGTTAATGATTGACACAATGAAGTTGTAGTGAAGGAACCAAGTGAAGTATCTAGAAGAAGTGAAAGAAACAAAGAAGATTGTGAAATGAGAACAGATGAAGGAAGCCTTAAAGGCTCAGTTTGGACCAAAGAACCAAAGTTGGGTTGCACGAAATAAACTCATGGTTCTCAAGCTTACCAACAGGGTTCAAGCCTATGTGGCCCCCATCGATCCTTGCTAGGATTAGTGTACAGTCAAACTGGGGTATAAACACGGTTCAATAATAACATCTCTGAATCAAGAAGATAAGGATCCACAACCAACATGCAGGAAACAAACTCTTGGACTACATAGCGTAAGGAAAGGGGGGATCTAGGGAATATGAGGTTGATGTGAATGAGAAACCATCTAGAAAGAATAAGAAGAAAACCAATGGGAATCCAAATCATTTTGGAAGCATGACAAAGACAAGTTCATGGAAGCGGAATCACCCAAAGACAAAAGAAAACCTATATCTTGTTGTATTTATGCTAAGGAACACTATGCAAACAACTTTCCATTGAAACAACAAAATTTTCCCACAATAGATAAAACATACAAACCTTCAGTTGGAGTCTTGCAGGTGTTGGGTGCAATGTTAGAGGAAAAAGAAATTGTCCAAGAGCATGATTACATGAAGTTTTGTTATTCTTATGTGGAGTTGGATGGGAAACTTTTCATTTCATTGATTGACAGTGGGGAAACCCACAACTTCATAAAGGAATAAGTTGTGAAGAGGCTTAAGTTTCACTTGGATCCAGGGACAAACTTCCTTTAAAGTAATGAACTCCAAGGTGAAGAAAGTGGTTGGTGTGGCCAACAACGTTTCTTTGAAGCTTAGGGAATGGAGTGGATATGTGAACTTCATTGTGGTACACATGGATGATTTTGAGGTTGTCTTGGAACAATAATTTCTATGGAGAGCAAAGGAAGCACCCATGTATCACTTAGATTGTTTGGTGATTCTTTCATGACATGAGCCAATCATTATCCATACTGTGAGGAAACGATAGCAAGTCGGGAAGGTGACTGTCATGAGTAAAGAACTGATGGAAGGACAAGAGAAAGCACAACCTCACCATGAAGTAAATGTGGGCATTGTGGAAAGAAAGCAAACGATGGAAGAAAGTGTTGAATCAGTAAGCCATGACTCAATGAATAAATTGGAAAAGAGAGTAGTTAGGACTGATAACCTAGTGGATTCAGTTGTGATGATAGTTAGTGATCTAGCCAAATCTTACACAATGATGAAACACCACGGTGACTCGAGAAAGCAAGAAAAGGAACCAGGAAGGAAGTTTGAAACTTCTGATCAACAAGGGAAGACCAAGACATCAGACCAAGTCAGAGAAGATGGAGCTTAATATGCTTGGAAGGAAGTAGATGATCCCACCTTCAGTACAATTGTGAAGAGTTGGTTGTGTGGCCCTAAAGATGTGAGATTGTTGAATGAGGGAGACGTCAATATTGGCTTGAATTTACCTCTCTTGATGTACTTGAGAAAGAGGCAAAATGAAACTTGTTCAAGACAACATAATTATAGTACTAATGAGGGTGGTGGTTGTGGGTGCCACTCTCCCACTCTTCATCACTATAGCAGACCGAAAGGTGACCCACTACCTATGGCATGGGTAGAAAAAGGCCCTGGGTTCCTCAAGGAGAAGGAACTTGAAACTTTTTAGCTAAAGCAAGGGATCATGAGTTGGTTTCTTGAGGATGTGTTGGACTATGATGATAGTTTGACATAAAGTTGCAGAGGTAGTGGTCTCATCACACGTATTCTCAAATTTAACAAAATCATGAAGGAACTTGACGCAAATTAAATAGGGATGTGATGGCTAAGGAATCGGGAATGATGGGTTGATCACCAAGCTAGTTTGAAGAATGAGATGACAGGTGCAAAACTATGGGAAATTTAGTTGAGAATCAGAGTGGCAATGAGTCAACTAAGAGGCAACAATGATGTTTGTTTCTAAAGAAGGAAACTATTCTAAGTGGGGAGGATGTCACATCCTTGGTGAAGTGCAACCTTGAGTGCCCCTCATGACCACTCAAAATCCCATTAGGAGATGGCATTGAAAATAGAAAGCGACGGTAAAGGAAAACTTAGCTGAAGAAACATTGGAACATGCAAGGCGATGTTAGAAACACTAGCGTTGTGGACACATTGAAAAGATTCTCTCAAGTGATAAGGATACCATCAGTTCAGTTAGTAGAGACATCTAGAAATGATGATGTGCTCTTTCCTTGGTAAGGCACCGGGTTCCCATGCCAAGGAAGGGAATGCCCGAAATCCTATACGAAAGAGTAAGGTGGAAGGAATTACCCGACAAGAAATATGTGAGAGGATAGAATCTCACTCGATGGGAGAATGGTGAATGAAATTCCCAAACAAGGAAGGTTGGGATCCCATAACATGTGGAAAATGTTGTACCAGAACATGGAGTGTGGAAAAGGAATCATAGACTTACTAGAAGGGAGAGATACCGAAGTATGGAAAGTTTACCCAAAGGGAAAAGTTACTGAAATGTGAGTCGGCTCATTGCTTGAAGAGTTGGAGGGATGTCATTGGAGATGCATCCCTTGAATACCACCTAGACACATATATATAAGGAAAGTGTGACAAGCTAAAAGTGAATAAGTCAAGCAATCCAAGAAAGGGAATCAAGGTGATAAAGACAAGCACGAAGCAAAGGAGTGAAAAGAAAACTATGGAATACAATAACTTGTGTGTAGTCTAGACATAGGGAGATATGGATATCGCAATTAGCAAACCTACTGAAGCAACGTGGAAGAGATTTTCCAAGATAGGGAAATTTATTAGGGTTTCTTTGTAAAAATAGCTACAACCGATTTGGGCACACTCATGGCAAGGTTGCGGTTGTGCATCTACTAAATTTTTCTAAATCTCTATTGTATTGTATTATTGCTTCTTAGTAAAAATTCTTGGGCGCACTTGATTGAGGTGTCACCACTTGCAACAATATGTTGTTCGATGAGTATGCAATCTTGTGAAATTGTTTTATAATTTAACATAATCAAGTTTACACATGAGAATAAGAGTAGGTGTAGTTTGGAAAACTTGGCCTGGAATGATCTCGCCACAAGAAGTGGGATTTGGGCAGTGTTGCATGGTCAAGAGAAGGGGTGAGACTTCAATTTCAAGCAAGACTCCCTAGGTTCGTGAAAAAATATGTATTCAATTTGGTTTTCATCTTCACTTACATATGTGTACTTTAAAAGAACAAAGGCACCCAATGATTTGGTTAAAAATTCCACTATTTGGTATTTCAAAATGTATCTCAAATATTTTAAAGAATAATTTTGTTTCTCTTAATCCTTTGATATTATCTGTATAGAACATTAAGATGTAGATCTTACTAAAACTATTCACTACCTCAAAGATATAGTTATGTCCACTCCATGTTATTTATAACCATCAAGTTCATGGAGATACTTCCCCATGAATGGGTAATTAGTAGTAACGGATTGTGAAATTGCATGGATCAATGAATATGTATTCCAGATTTTACTGAAATGTGGTGATAAAAGTTTGAAAAGTTACATATTTTTTAGATCCAAACCTCAAAACTTATATATGCCTTGCGTATTTTGATTTGTGGTTAAAAAATAAATTGTAGGGAATTGTATTATCTTTTTAACAATACTTTATTGAAAAATATTAAGGTCATTTAATGTATCAAACTTTCATTTAATTATATGTTTGTAGTTGCAAAATTTTACAATAGTTTGAACTAGTGACTTTAGTTCTGAACAACTATTTCAGTGTTTAATATATAATTTTCAAAAAGAAAATAAAAGCATGATTTATACTATTTTCTTTTTAAATAGTTATTTTCTTTATCTTTTTTTTGAGAGGACACATTATTATTTCAATCACATTTTAATACCTTGTGTCCCCAACTAGTTTTTTCCTTTTGTTTGCATAAACTAAAAAACCACAAATACCCTTTTGAAGAGGAAGCATCCACAAGTATTCCACATATTTTTATAATTTTTTAGATGTATAATTTTTATGCAACTCAATTTTCTTGAGGTGCTTATGTAACTGTGGGATTTTTTTTAAAGATTTAGAAGAATGTAAATAAAAATACAATGTGAATCAAAAGTGTGAAATTTATACACCATTGGATAGAATATTCAATTATTAATTCATCGACATCATATCCACCACCTAACTTGGAACACATGAAGGGGTTTCACCCCTAGAAAGTTGATGTAAAATATCCTACATAAATGTGGTTTCATTTCTATCCTTTAAGCTCTTGATCAAGAATTCTATCTTGATAGAGGTATTTTTGAAATCTTGATCGGGTGCTTATGATAGAATTTTAAAGTACATTAATAAGGGTTTATTAAACCCTTTATTAAGGCCTTGATGGCTTAACAAAAAAGATATATTGAGCTCTTGAGCTATATTGAGCTCCTGAGCTCTGTTGTGATATAAAACCTTGATTGAGGTATTACTCCAACAAATGAAATAGAAAGGAAAATAAATATGAATTAAATCAAAAGAAAAAAAAAATTGTGAAAATACTTGCACATGCTTAGTTTTTGATTGTATGAAATTAAATATTAATCAATAAT
>LPNX010099096.1:0-13590 GCA_001517045.1 Pseudotsuga menziesii
AGTTTCATTTGTCTTATATTGGTCTCTAGTTTGTTTTTTCTTTTGTTTCACTAGCTATTTTGCTTTCATGTTTTTTGGTCAAACTCATAGCTTTTTTAGTTAAATAATAATTATACATTTTAAACCAAATCAAATAAAAACATGGGATTATTAATCATTAAAGATACAAGCTTTTAATACAAATAATGTATGCTTTAAATTACAAATCCAAAGACTCTAGCATATTCCTTTGAAGAAAATATGCTCACACGTAACTAATAAGCATAACTAATAAATAAACTCATATTAAAAAGAACTACAATATTAATAAAACACCTAAAAAAACATAAGAAATATTTGTATTTGATTCCTCTCTTATTTTTTTAGTACCCCATGAAATTATTGGATCAACCTATCCCACTAGTGACTGTATTGAATGGAGAAGTTGCAAAAACTTGAGGGTTATCTTCATTTATAAGTCATAGCCTTCTCACTTCTAATATTTTTGCTTTTGTGTACTATTATATCCACCACTAATATTTTTGCTTTTGTGTACTATTATATCCATCATTAGATATAAATAGGTACTCTTTGTAATTTTGTAATGGAACCTCAAATATATGCATTTATGATTTTTAGAAGAAAATAATATGATTTTTTTTTTCTTTTTAGTTTGCCTATAATATTTTAACAATTTTCCTCAAACTATTTAAGCTATCAATAACCAACTATTTAAACTACCCACCTATGCCACTCACCAAGAAGAGTCAATCACAAACTATTTAAGCTATCAATAACCACCCAAATAGATTATTTAATGTTGCTGCAAGATCCTAAACCACACCACAAAGATTTAAGATCCCAAACCTTAATGCTTTAATATCCAAAATTGCTATTTAGGCCATTACTAATGACATTTATTCTAATCAGAAATCTAATACACATTCCAATAGAATAGAGAAGACTCCCAAACATTCATGGCCATCGAAACTCCCTCTCACACACACAGTAATCGGGACTCTCATACTCATTCACGTCCATCTTTATTAATAATGCATGCCATGGAACCACTTAAAAGCCTTTGGCTTGACAGCTTTTGTAATTTATCAACTGACTGTTTCCATGGCCATGGCAGTTTTTCAATCGACCCATTGGCCTCTCAATCTTTTCGATCGGACCTATTGTATAGCCGCTGAAACTAGAACCAGGCCGACAAAGGGCATGGGAGCTTTTCAATCGATGGAGTTGTTTGGATCAATCTTTTCGATCGGACATATCGTGTTGCTGCTGAAATCATAACTAGGCAGGCAGAGAATAACCAAGCAAAGAAAAGAACAAGAAATCAGCCTACCTCATAAAATTATAAAGAACCTGCATGACTTTGACACAATATCCAATTCTTTCGATCTTTGACAGTTTGATTCAATACCCAATTCTTTCGATGTTCGAAATTTTGATTCAATGCCCAATTCTCTTCATTTTCGATAATCCAATTATAGGGCAAATGCTCTGGTTTCTTTAACGGAATGCGGAAGCAGTAATCCTTTTCAAAGGCATTAAATGCTTTGGTTTCTTTCTCGGAATGTGGAAGCGGGGAGGTCAGGACTCGTCCTTGAACGACCTGGTCTGCGAATCAAGACACACATTGCGAACAGGGCGCCCTGAGAGGTCCTCGTGGGCAGAAAAACCTTAAATGCTGTCATCCACGAATTGGGGACTCATCAAATCGATACTCACAACAGGTGAATCCCTAAATTTATTTACCTGAGGTCCCTTTTTGTAAATGGATAGTTGTACTCTGATGAATAATTTTTTTGACAGAGATCTATATTCGCAAATTCCTCCATGTTTGGGTTAGCCTCCATAGGGTTTCACATGTCTTCAGATTTCCATATAAATCATAAAAGAATAGAACCCAAAGAGAGAAAAATTGATTCGATTCCTGCTCAAAGCTCAATTCAGGAAAGGACCCCGGCAAGTTCCTGAAAATCTTCTCCACGATACCTACATCTGCACAGCTTTGTTGGATCTTTGCTGGTGGGTATNTCTATCCCTGCTCAAAGCTCAATTCAGGAAAGGACCCCGGCAAGTTCCTGAAAATCTTCTCCACGATACCTACATCTGCACAGCTTTGTTGGATCTTTGCTGGTGGGTATCCCACTTAAAGAGGAGCTAATGCTTTGGAGAAGTGGTACCAAAAGTTTATTCGGTAAGCCATAGCCATTCATCCACACTCCATAAACGGAGGTTAAAACATTGAAGCAGCGCTGCAACAACAGGCTTATTGGCCATTGGAGAAGGTCCGCCCACTGGAATTTAGTGAGAATATAACAATGAAGGGCTCTCCACAATTGAAACCGCGTCTTCAAACACTACGAACGCTGGATGCTGAAGAATGTTGTCTAAACAACGACGCTAAACCAGTAGAAACGCTCTCAATGTAATGGCTCTCTAGATGCATCGTTAGCTTACAGATGGGGGTGTTGCCGTTGTCCTTTTAACAGACAAAAAGCCCACAAGCATGGCTCTACGGATCGGACGGTTGCCATTGTTTTTTTAACGGTCACGTCCAAAAGCCCATAAATATGCAAGCAACCGTCACTTCCAAAAAGCCCATAAATGTGCAAGCAACAACTAAAAAAACACTCAAACTTGGAGAAAGCAAAAAGCAAGAAAACTTTTAAGGAGAACGGTCATCGTTAGTTTAAACTTTTGTATTTTTATCTTATCATTTTCTTTTATTATTATTTATTGTTTTATATTTTCCGCTAATATATATGAATATTTTCGTATTTTTATGTGATCATTTTATTTTATTATAATTTATTGTTTTATATTTTTGGCTAATATATATGAATATTTGTAGTTTAATTGTATATTGTTTTAGTGATTATAATGCATATGAATCTTAATATAAAATTTTCAATTTTTTTTTGGATTTTAGATATAAATATGTTAATTGAAGATGACTTAAAAGCTAATTTGAATTTGATTTATTAATTTTTTTATTGTAGGTAGATATTATTGTTTGTTTTAATTAATTTAAAAGGGATTTTATTCCAAAATAATTAATCTCCTATTATGAAAATGAAGATTAAAAAAATTGAAAAAAAACATTAGTCTCCTCCAAACTCCTTGTTCAAAGTCATTATTGGTTTCTAATTTATGTCTTTATGCCTATGCAATTCAATTGATGATAATCTATAAGAAAAAATATATCTATTATGAGTGTTTTGCAATCAATCAATAGTGAAAATGTGTTTTTAGAATCCACCACAATCGTTAAAATGTGTATTTAGAATCCACCACAATAGTTTAACAAGCATCGATGTTTCAACCAAGTTAAGGTGCTAGATCTTGAGGAATTGAGAGATAGGAAGATTTATAAATAAGGTAAGATGATCCATGTGAAACTTGGATGTATCAACCACCTAGAGGGATCAAATGAAATGTAATTTTTTTAATATTCATCTTTTACACTTTAGAAAAAAATTACAGCTCAATAAATGTGATCCCCATGAGTACTTAATAGGTCTGTGTTTAAATTGGATCAATGCTGATTTTTAATTAAATTTTTTTTTTATTTCAAAATAAAAGAGAAATAAAAGAGGGAGTAAAATAAAAAGAATAAAAAAAACAAATAACTAAAAAGAGGACAAGAAATTCAAAATATAAAGGAAAATACCTAACAAAATAAACAAAGAAATTAGACATCAAAACAAGACAAAAAGGAAATAAGAGAGGAAGGAAGGAGAAAAAACCACTAGAAGAGTAAAGCATGAAAGAAAGAATAAGGATATGGGGAAAAACTAGGAGAAGAAACATTGATTTTTATTTAAATGTATTTTTTTATTTCAAAATAAAAGACAAATAAAAGAGGGAGTAAAATAAAAAGAATAAAAAAAAGGAATAACTAAAAAGAGGACGAGAAATTCAAACTATAAAGGAAAATACCAAACACAATAAACAATGAGGACCAGTTTTTAACAAGAAATTTAGGGTGGCAGTTGAGATGGAGATGGAGGATATGATAGAGTAGGCTAGGTAAGGCTAAGATAGAGTAGGCTAGGCTAGGAAAATATAGAGTAGACTAGGAAAGGATAATATAGAGAAGGATAAAGTAGGTTATGGTAGAGTAGGCTAGAGATGTTTGTAGGACCAACAAATCCAATCTCTTTAATGCCATTTACAGGTTAATTTTCAACTGGAATCTAAGTATATAAAGAGTTATTGAAAAATATGATCGAAGATTCCGTTCCACAAATTCATCGAGTTATGCCACCCCAAGTACACATGCATGGAAAACAAAAATCTAAATAAAGGAAAGAAGAAAAATGGTATAAAAAATGAGAGTTAAAGGGGTCAAGTGGCATAAAATAAATATGAAAAGATAAAATGTAAAAATTAATTAGTCATTAGACTATTACTATTCAGCTACAAGCGATATCATGGCTAACTGTATTCTTTTTCCTTAGAGATTATATATTGTAATTCGAGCCATAAGCTCGAGGATGGAATTTTTAGAACTAGAATTTTTCTTTCTGATATGTTGATTCATATGCATATTTTTTCCCATGTAAATATTTTTCCATATATTAAGGACACAGATTCCTATAGAGAGTTCTTCTATTTTTGTCTTTTGTTATGTTTTACATTGTATGTGAGGTTTCGTGAGAAAGATAATAAAGCATATTGGAGCATATTTGAGCCAATTAAGCATCGGTGATACCATTTTGTGATTAAATACTGAATATTATGTCAGAAATACAAATCTAGATATAGAATTTCTAAATTTTGTATTTTGCACCTTAGTATGATCGAATTTGTGTTCATTTAGAAAATTTGCCTAGTGACACTTCGTGAATTAAAAGATTGTCTCCATCTGATAAAGTTATCTCCATTTCCTTATTTCTCTATTGGATTTAATAAAATTCCTCTGCAATTTACCTTTGCTTCTACACAATTATTCATAAACTAGTTAATATACCTAAAGCTTTCAAACTATGAGTCAAATTCAAGTTTCATCACAATTATATCTCTAATATGTATAAAAGTTGATCCCTATCATGCCTAGACATGATCTATTTCCCACCTAATACACCTACGGGAACTAACAATTGATAGTGTATTCCAAGAGAAGTAGGGACCCCTATCTCTGGTACACACTTCCCAAATGTTTCCTTTTGTTATATGGAATCTCAATAGTTTTGATTTACATTTCCTGTAGTTTACATTTCATGCAATTTAAATTTCCAACACTTCACATTTGATGCAAGTGTGTGAGTCAAGTGTGATTTTTATTTTCATACACTATGTGGTTTGGTTTCCCCTTCTCAATCAACATATAAAAACATGGTTAATTTCTAGTCATTTTGATGTAAATAAAAAATATCTCCATGAAACCTATTAGTATATTCTTGAGTAGGATGCTAGCATGCATACTTAGAGAGACCAATTGAGTCTTGTTTTTGCCTATAATTTGCATGACACCTCATTATTTTACTAACACTGGTTGATAATTTATGTGAGGTAAAACTAAGAAATTATTTTTCTCAACATTTTACCACCATTTCCACGGAGGTGTCAAAGAACTAGGTTTGAATTGGTTTCCCATTTCTTAGATAATATTATTCTAATAGATTGTCCATATCCTAAAACATAAGGAGACAATTTGGTAAGGCAAGAGGTAAGAATGTGCATTCCATCCTGCTTCACTTGCTACATAGTATGATTTGATTTAGAAGATCCTTGTACTGGATGAATTGATGCAAGTATAATTTGGTTTCTATTCCTTTCATTTTAGTTTGTTGCGTGGAAGAAATAAGAGCTTCATGTCAAAAAGTTAGTGAAATCATGACCTTAGTAGCATAGGGTGCTCAAGTACATGCTTTGCTTTGGAAGTTTCTTTTCTTTGAATATTTTTTTTATTTGCATAGAAGTTGTAGTTTTCAAATAAAATAAAAAACCTCTACACTAATCCATGTCCGAGACAAGGATTGTTGACCAACTGAAAAAAATACAAGTATGGTTAAGGATTTTTTGAGTGGGGAAGGTTACTCCAGGAGATCTCTTGCATCCTTCCATTAGAAATGAACATTTACGCATCAAAGAAGTAATAGATATTGATATTCATAAGGGACATATATGCATATCAATAAGGAATAGAGGAGAAAGAGGCCCATGGACAACAAGTAGAATTAGCATTCTCTATTATTCTCCTTACTTTTTTTAAGAGACTAAAGAGCTATGGATAAAATAAGATTAAGAATAAATTTTGGAGTATGAAAATCAAGATTCTCCTCGTAGTTTGTACTCAGATACTTTGTGGAAGAGATAAATATTTCAATATATACAACGTATGTAAAAGTAGGGAATCGAGGAAACTGAAAGTGAAGATGAATACATAGGGACATGTGACTACATTGAATTTTGGTTCCAAACAATAATCATGCCAAAACACCCCTCCCTTCTTCAATATCTCTTGATGCAAAATCAAATAGGTTACCAACAATTAGATACATGTACAACCCTGTATAAGACGATCAATTATATAAATATTTGAAAATTTATCTACATCCTACATTGACGTTTTCAACAAAAACAAGACATACATGTACCTTGGGGGGAGGTGGATCACCAACGAACCTCGATTAGGTGCTCTCCAAGCACCACTCACTCACTAGAAGGCGGCATAAAATAATATATGGCAATGTCAACAAGTCAATCGGTGCACCAAAAAGATAGTTCCATGTACAAATAACACTATACTACATGGAGGCATAATGTAATATCCCTCCCCTATGCCCTGGAATATTTTGTAATTTTGCATATGATTGTATGAGGCTTTCTCGGTGAGGAGCTCAAGTGCCAAGGCCCCACCCGAAGAAAAACTTGAAAGTTAGGTAAAAGTTTATTAACACAAAAGGCCGACAAACACAGGTGCGAAAAGAACTAGGGCTAAAGGATCGAAAAACAAGGGTTTGACAAAACGACATTGTGATACAAATCATATCATAAGCACAAAGAAAAATTAAAAGGCAAGTACTGTTAAATTGGAGATCTATCAATGATAGATATAAGTTGTGTGATATAAAGTATATCATACGGAAAAAGGAAAATGACAAACTAAGCCTTCATAAAAGATAAGGTATTTAATTTAAATCTATTAAGTTACCCTTATTAATTTAGGGTGAACGGCTTGAAACTAAAGGGGAAGTATTTAATAAGAAGGGACAAAAGTATTAGAAACACTCGCCCTATAAGGTTACTTCCAGCTCGACTCTGATTGGAGAAAACAATCCAATGAATTAAGAGATATATATGTATAAAATAAAACAAAGGCTTGATATATGCAAAAGCGGAGAATATATATATATACATATATAAAATGAATTATAAGAGTAGTATGGAGGTGGAATGCCTTAGAGTAAAGAAATATATATATATATATATTATTGAGGAAATTGCTACATGTATATATATATGTGTATACCTTATTTCATATGGATAACCGTTGTTAAGAATGAATGCCTATATTAAGTAGAATATGATTCTATCCTCTGTATCAACCCAAAGTTTAGGAGCCGTTATAGGATATTTAGTCACTGACAGATATCACTTACTCATCATTAACTTTCCTGTGATTATGGAAATAATGATGGAAACGGTTTTTAAGAATTATGAAAGCCCTTAATTACTATCCACGATTTGTATTAAGGGACGTTGAACCGGCAGGTTTTAATTGTCCTGAGCAAGCTAGCATGATGGGAGGAGGTTATTCGGGCCATGCTTCAGCACTGATAGAGAAAGAGGACGCAGGCTCTTGGGAAAGGAGTCCATATATGAGGAAGAGCTCTGCCTTTCGGGGGTAGGAGCTTGCGTTTCGTTTTGGGGAAAGAAAAGGATAGTGAGGATCTTTTGTTTGCTGAGTCGAAGATCTCAGGCCAGAATTACAGGTGAACACTCATGGTATTTTATGAGTGGAAAGGTCCAGGTATGCACTGATGCATGCATCACCTTTGAAGTTAATAAAAATAAGTTTCCTGCACATGTTTTCCATTTGTGTAAATATGGGAAACGCTATTATTTCTCTTGCTGCGTGAACTCTCTTTTCTCTATGATCTATTGCTTGTAATACCTAAGCCATATACAATGGTTGGTCCTGGTAGCATTATCCCTCCTCCGTAGCTCAAGGTTATCGTCGCTTGTCTGTTTGGTTACAACCTATGCGTAGCGATTTTTCCTCTGGTAAGACCTATCTAAGAACTCTTAACTAGGAGATATCGAGATCGAAAAAATTGATAAATCTTTATACTGTGACCTCATTGTCGATATCAAGATCCAGAATGATGGACCCGGATTTTTTCCGGCTTCAAATCATTGTCCCAAGCTTGTTTTCACTTTCGGGAAGGTATACCTTTTTTTAGATCTAGCAATTATGCTGAAGCGTAATCATGGAAGTTTTTTTTTACAGGTTTAGCAATTTCCATGGAGGTCGATTTTAAACTTAGGCTGCTGTGTTGCGCAAGTTTTAAAATCCTTGTTCAAATATTATAATGCGATGAGTTGTGGCCACCATCGAAAGGCTTATTGAATCTATTAATTATGTTGTTAAATTGTGTGACTTAGGTCATTGAATGAAGTCTTTTCTTTTATGATGTTAGAGTGTTGCGGATTATATAGATCTGAACTTGACCTTACCTTTCATGTTTATTGGTATAGAACCCTTCCACGGATAGGATAAATTCACTGCCGTTGATTAACAATTGCAGTTATTATACAAAGTAAGTAGTTAGAGAGTATCACTACATTGTGGGTTGAGTTCCATGGTAGATAGTGGCTCGGAAAACCACTCTTCCTGACTTCTATTCATGCAGGGGTCACGGTATACTAAAATTGTGAAATATGTGGTAAGGAAAGAGTGATGATTTAAAAGGTAAATAGAGATTTTTGACCTATAAAATTATATATAATGTCTAATATATCTCAAAGGATGCAAATAAAGTTTAATGTACCTCAGGGAGATAAAGACCAGGATATATATATAAAATGTCGTTAATAAATATTTGCATATACGTCTATATATAATATTTTAGAAGAATAGAATGCTGATACATAATGGTTTATATACCATGATGATGTTTACATACATATGAGACAATAAGGGTCCTAAATAGAGCTGATGAGTTACAAGTGTCTCTCTGTGTAGAACCTTGAGGAAAGATAAGACCGGCCATGGATGAGCCGTGATTTTTTGTAAGCACTCCATTTTGATAAAGAAATAAAAGAACAAATAAATTGGTGGATGTAGCCTCGTGGACGAGGTGAACCACGTGAAGGTGGTTGTCTCTTTTGTGTATTTTGTGTGCTGGTTTATTTCGTTGTTTAAATGATGGTTATGAATGGTTTATTTCCTTGTTTACATGATGGTTATGAATGCAGTATAAATGCTTTAATTGGTGAATAGATTACTAAATTTTTTATTTTGCAGACTTCCTGAATGATTTATAGCATTAAGGTACAATGGGTATTTTACATATGGTATCAGAGCTAGCTATGACACTGGACCCTTAAGAATGGGCTAACATAAGAGTTTTGCAGGATTACATTCGGAAGAAATTGGGACAGTTTGTACCCTTTCTTGATTTCATTTTTGCAGAACAGTTCACAGAAGGGGGTAAGGAATTGACACTAGAGGTTGGAGTGAGTTCTCCAGGTTTGCGACTATGAATTTTGAGATCAGGCGATTCCATTTAGGTTGCTTGCAGAATGCTATATGATTTTGAGGAAAATTGAGCATTATTGCTCAGCACAAAAGAAGATGTTAGATATTAGATCTTTCTCCATGCCTGTTGGATGGGAAGAATCAGCAGCTCTATGTCCATTGGATGGTGGAATCAACAACCAGACATATCATGCATTCTGAAGAAAAAAAAATTAGTTACCTCTCTCTGTTTCTTGCGGTGGCCGTTATACCGTTACATGTTTGAGTAGGGTTTCTGCATGCATCTCGGATGAAGAGCTTGGGAGGTGAGAAGAAAATGGATGTTGGCTCAAGAGGAGGATTTCCATTACTCTAGGAAATGGAGAAAAAAGAATATAGAGCGAGAACTCCTCAACCGCAGGCTTGCGATCTCATATCGAATATGTTTAAGGTATGAACCTCACCTTTAAAACAGTGCAGGATTGTTTGAAGTAGCACTTTCTTTTTCTAAAGATTCGATGTTGAGTAGGGTCGGCTACATTCATATAACCTAGATGAGTCTTATCGTTAAGGTCTGAGCTGGATCAGTGTCACCTAGATAAAACCCCTCGATTGTATGTTCAATGTGTGAACCAACACGAAATTAGCATTTGGGTTGCATTCACATATTCTATATGTTTATAATACATATCCAAAAATTTAATCCAGATAGGATGCAAATTGTATAACTAAAATGTTGCTCATCATTATGAATCTGAGACTACCGACTCGTTCCAAGTCTTCAGATTAATATAACCTAGACGTCTCATCTAAAATTGATATGCTGTAGCGACTTCCAAGATTGACACTGAACCTAGTTGCGGTTTGGAATGTTGTGTATGTTTATAAAAATAGGTCTCAAATCGGTCTTCTTTTACAAACATATAATCTCCAGTTATATATATATTTCCAACCGCAATATGGAATCACGCAAGTAGAGTAAGCTAAAATGTTGATTTATATCTTTTACCCTAATCTAGAATGTTAAAGCCGATAATTTGCTCAACGTGTCACCTCGGGTTCCTACATTAGTGTGTTGGATCTATTCTTGGTTTTGAATATTCTTCCCCAAATGCTTGGGATCAAAGCACTGTGCTTCTTAATACTTACTAAGCCCCAAACTGCGAGTCTAGTCTCTGAGATGCTAAAGATGGTAGGTTATGTGGTGTTTGTGGATATTTTACTAATCCTTGGAAGTCCAATTTCTATCCCAGCCTAGGATTTTCTTGTTGGAGTTTCGATGTGTAGAAAACCTTGTTTAAATTGCCAATAGATTTGCCACGATCTCCTTGGAATGTATGAAAGAGACCTTCCCATGTTTCCTTTGATTGGGATTTCGTTTTATATTCATCATTGTTGAAAATGCCGACAGATTTTCCCATGATCTCTTTTATTGGTTTTGATTCATAGAAAGAATTGTTAAAAACTGACATACCTTCCCACAATCTCCTTAATCGGTTCTCCATTCATAGAGAGCATTGTTTAGTATGATGTCCAGATCTGTCCACGATTTCCATTGGTTTGTATTTGTGATGTATGCAATTTTGTCCACACTGCATTTAAGCAGTTGGACCTAGTATGAGTATGGATTTTGCAGTTGTTTTATGGTGTGTAAGTTATTAAAAATTGTGTAGTAGAATCATTGCATCCATATTGAAATGGATCTGAAACGTGAAGGATAGATGCATGGAATTTGATTTTATTATGGATCTGAATTCTGAGTGCTGGAAGGATTCCTTTTGACTATTTTCTTAATCAGATATATATATTAGAATCTTCTCGGCATTGATCAATTTTGGTTGCAGGCCATTATCTATGTTTCATTTTTTGTATTAGAATTATCAGCATTGATTGATTTTGTGGCAGACCTATTACTTGTGTTATGATAAATTCTTATAGAAGTGAGGTATGGTAGATCCTTTCTCTGCTGGTTGATTTTTTTAAATCCTTTATTGGGGGTTTTGATCTTAGTTTAGTTATGTAGAAAGGGTATGCATCTTTTATTTTAATTAAATGTGTTGTGGATATGGAGGTGAATAGCCTCCATTTAGACAGTGAAAAATGTCTGCATGTTTTGTTTTATATGCTATGTGGATTTGGAGCAGAATAGTTTTCTCAATGTTAAGATCACTTGTTAGACTAAATGTTAAGCTATTGTTAGCTAAATGATATATGTTTGTTAAGACTATGGTAAGTCATTTCCAATCAGATCAAAATGTTTTGTTAAGGATCAGAAGGTTCATGATCTGTTGATGTTTCTAACTTGAAGGATTTCATCCCCTATAATTGACCACTCGAGATGGTTTATACGATTCCTAATTGGTTTGTGTCATTGTGTTGAGCCTTGAGCTCATTGATGGTTTATAATATTTGTGACTAAATGACTTCCTCCTGGAAATATGGGAGGAAAGGAAAATGAAGGGTGTCCCAAATTATGGTATTAGTATGCAAGCTAATGGTAGAAATTAATGTTTGATGGAAGGGGTTATATGTTTGGTTTAAAGTTGTGGCACTAATTAGTAGGAAAATGTCTATTTATTCAAGGAGCAATACTGTATGTTTTATGTGAAAAATATAGCCTTTGGTGCAATTTGGTTTTGTTGATTTGAGCGGTTTATGGAATTTATGGCTTCAGTATCGCTCTGTGAATTGTTCACAGTTGAAGGTGGTGTGAATAGCTAAGCACGCCAATCATTATGATGGAAATGGATGATAGTATTACCAGACATCAACTTCATGAAGACAGCTCTCCTGTTGAAGTTTTCTTACAACTGGTGATGCCCACGATTATCTCAAGTTTTTGTTTTGGAATTATTTATCTGCAGGATGTCCATCTCAGTGGTTGAAATTATTTTTTATGGATATTGTAGAAGGGACAGGTTTAGCTAAGATAGTTGTTAAATTGGTCTTTTTGATTGGGATTTTCTGACCTTATTATGGCGAGGCTAATTGCAGGCAATTTACTTTGTTTAGAATTGCTAACAAATTTTGGATGATTGGCTTATGGCATTGACAAGCACTTTAAAAGTTCAGATGTGGTATATATAAAATTGCAACAGTGAGTGAATTTTTCTATTGAAGTTGATAAGTGGTTGCATTGTCAAAATCTTCAGGTTTTATGTGTTTTCTTGCAAATGGCGTTGGTATAAGAAATTGAAAGGATTTTGTGGCTTCTTGTAAATGCCCACTTGTCAATTCTGGTGATAAAAGGCTCTTATCGGATGAATGAAAAATGAAGTAAGGCAGGATTTGTGCAAAATTTTTGATGTTCTTTGAATTAATAAGATGATAAACTAACACCCATAGAGTGCTTGCAGGCATGGGGATTTATGGCCATGAAAAAGGCTAAAGCTCCAGGACTATGATGAGTTAAATCTCATGTGTATAAAGTTATCACCAGAAGAGGGAGTGGTGATGGAGGTAGTGGTTAAAATCTACCTTGTTTTCCCCCGGGCCAGCGAGGGACCATTATGCATTCTGGGGATGCCCAGATGTAAGACATTTGGTTAAGATGCGTTCTGCACACATTAGAGGACTGTCACATGAGTTGGGGGGCTCTGTGAAGAAAATAACCTCTAGGAACTGTGGAGGTGTGTGAGAACGGAGTGCCTCAGCTTGGTGAAGCACCCTGAAGAGCACAAAAGGAGATACACCTAAGAGGGGTACAGGGTATCGTCCTTGTGTTGGGTGGCTTGAATTGGCACTTGGTGTGCTGGAATGAAGGAACATCCAAAGAAAAGAATAATGACAAAGCACCCTGAATAACACAAAGGAGATACACGAAGGGTTGGTATCGTCCTTGTATTGGGTGGCTTGAATTGGTACTTGGAGTACTGTTGGCACTTGATGTGTTGGGATGGAGGACATCC